>JASAND010026577.1:0-32654 GCA_030248195.1 Trissonchulus latispiculum
ACCGTTGAGTTTGTCTCTGCAAGAACTGACGACGAGAGAAATCTTAGTGATATTAGTGAGCCTGAGAACCAACTGAATTTGCCATTTATCCAGTGTCCTGGGTGTCTAACCAGTACAGCTTTAGCATCCTTTTCCTAGTTCACGAGGGTAGTTCTCTAGTTGAGCCTGAGCATTCGGAGGTAACCTTCTATTGCAACTGTTCTCAGCCGTGGAATCGTGCTGAGATTGAAGCTTGGACTGTTGATAGCGAGCCCGAAGGAAGCCCTCATACGGAGCCCTGGTCTTGCGTGTTCGAGTGTGATAGTTGTTCTGACTTCAAGGTTCTCTTCTGTTGTGCAGTGACCCCTGGTACCGATCCGTGGGTAGCAGTTAAGCATCGCAACTGTTCCCTTGATAAGTACTGGCCCTAAGGCACTAGTGAACTCACGTACCCTACAGGCGGACCGTCTGGATTAGGTTAGACCCACACTAGGCTAGCTTGATCCTTAGACCTAAGAGTTGATCCCAGCATCTTCTCGCTGTCTGCCTCTGTGTAGCAAGGAATTTTGGACCCCTGGATTTCAGCCTCTTTGTTACAAATTTTATAATTCCACGATATGTTTGAGGTATGATTCTGGTTTGAGGAGGGTTCTGATCTCATATGTACCTAAACGTGTCCTAATTGCTGCTTCAGGGCTAGCAGCCTGTTTCATCAAAGGCTGGAAAAGATCATCATTATGTACAATACAATGTACTTGACGGTTTCACACTTTCACTAAACTTTACTCACCAATGTTCTCTTGGCCTCATTGATCGGAGGGGTTTCATTGCACGCTGCCATTTGTTATCGCTTGCATGTTTAGGAAATTTTCTATGTTCTTAACCTCTCTTAATTTTACCTGCTGTAGTTTAGTATAAATGCTGTTCTAACTAGAGACTTTCAGGTGCTTATCCTCAGCTATTAGGTATAACTTTTCTTTGAACTAGTGTCATCATCAATCATTGCAAATTGTATCTTAGCGTTCTTTCGTCTACATTTTCTTCTGCCGGAACTGCGCCGCAAATAATCTCTCAAACGTAGACGAAAGGTGAACTTGAAAAATTTATGGTATAAAGCAATTTAATTGGCTTCCTTTCGACTCAGCACCATGAAAATACTTCTGTCAGAGTCCTTGGGGTCAAACAGTTATTTCATTTCGGCTTCAGTCCGCTCAGCACTCCAGTCTTTTGACGCATATAGGTAAACACGTTTTATTTTATTTAAGCTTTATTGCCGCCCAGGGGCTTCCGAGTTCCGACTAAAGGCATTTTCTAGAGTTGAAAATCAAAAGCATAATTTTCAAGCTAGCACAGCCTTTATTTTCAGCAAACTGCTTCACAAGCTTAATCTGTAAATGATATGCGATAACTCGCTACAAATGCTTTTCAAGAAGAGTACATAGTGTGAAAACGCAGTGTAGTTGAAAATAACACTTTTAACTCAGCATTGACTTTCTCGCTTTTAATTCTTTCGAGAAAAAGTCCTAACTTTACTTGCTCTTGTAAGCGCATGATACCTTTCTCCCGTTCTCTATTGCATATTTTTGGCTACGCCTCAGCGCAGCCGGCTAGCATACATTATTGTGTGTTTATTAAATTTTAGCTCCATTCGAAAGTGTCTCTAGTTACTTTTAGTACAGGAATAGGAGGTTTAGTACAAATTTCCAGGCGTGTCAGCAGTGTTTTAATTCTCTTACTCTGGCACATTCTACAAGTCTGTATGATTATGAAAATAAGGTTGCAATTTTCAAATCTATAGCATTTTGAGCTGATGCACTTTGGACACGAGAAGCAGATTTTGGGGAATCCACAAAATTTAAATACGCTAAACTAAAAATGAAAAAGTAGTCGTTGGCATGAAGCTTAGGCCGTAATTACGAACCCGCAGTCCAGTGGTGTTTCAGATTATATAACAATTTTGGAAGAGGCTATAGCTATTGGAAGCGTCCACCTCAGTAAAATGAAGAGATTAAAATGTTAATAGCATCATCAGTTGTATTACTATTTCTGTTTACTTGACTACCTGATGTAGTTTTCCGCCATCCTAGTCGCTACAGGTATGCGGGGGACACATTGTGTTGCTAATAGACAACGCCATTTGTCCTGGGGGCGACTGCGGCTGCTTCAGATAATCTGAATGTGGCCAATAACCGTACGCCGGCTTGGCTTGGGGATCAGGTTTTCTGTCCCTGATCTTCGCTTCTCCGCTTCTTGTCCGCCTTTAGCATTGGACTGCGGGGAGCTACACCATACAGGCCTACTACAGTGCCTAAACGGTGAATGAGCCCGAACTAAAAAAAAAAAAAAGACTACCTGATGTGCAAACAAGCAGAAGTTTTGTGCAAAATGTTTTGAGTAAGCTATGGAGTTGAGACTGTATTCCAGTCAGGGCAGGCTACGCAGTTTAGCCTTTCACTGAGCTTGCATATATAATTTCTACGAAACTTTGTGATGCAATGTCTGCAGATACACGACCATCAGCTATAGTGCTTGAAACACGTGAAACGTTTCCTGTGAAACTAGCTAAAGACGCAGTTCCCACAATTTCTAAGAATTCCAAAATTTGAAACCGTTTCACTGAAAATGTATATATAATGCCTGTCCAACTAAGTACCTTTGACACAGTTTGAGTTCGACATTATCAGGTTGATTGGAAAGCAAGCTACTACAACTGCAAAGATTTTCTAAAATGTCATTCGTTAATGACAACTAGCAGCTAGCCTCTCTGTTCAACTTGCAACAAAGCAATGCCGTGCATGCAGAATAATGTAAAATGCTTATCACATGGCCGACGATTCTTCTTAATTCCCACAAATTCTGAGAGAGTTACTAAGGAATACTGACCCTTTTTTGGGCCAACGTATTATGACTTAGTTAGGTGGGGTCTAAAAGCAGGACCAGGACCAGGACCACCCTCAGGACCACTTTCAGGACCAGGACCAGGGGTCTAAAACCAGGACCACTTTCAGGACCACCCTCAGGACCACTCCCCAGGACCAGGACCAAGGGTCTAAAACCAGGACCACTTTCAGGACCACCCTCAGGACTACTCCCCAAGACCAGGACCAAGGGTCTATAACCAGGACCACTTTCAGGACCACCCTCAGGACCACTCCCCAGGACCAGGACCAAGGGTCGAAAATCAGGACCACCAGTGTGACCGCAGGTATTTTAAATCTAAATCAATCTTAGGGTCACTTCTAGAAACGAAGTGGGAATGAAGCCTTTCCACCACAAAACTGTTCAAAGTTTAGGTTCTTAACTTGCTCTTGAATATATTCATTTATGTTTGAATTTTAAATTAGAATTTTAAATTTTAATTTTGAATTTTGAATTTTATATTTATTTATTTTTGAATGTTTATACATTTGCCGAATAATTGCTGCACCAATTGCGAGTGTTTTCTTAGATCAACTCGGTCTCATACCGATAGCACAACACAAAGCAATGGTATAATATTTGTGAATGAACACAAAATCTGGTGTGGTCGCTGGCATGAGCACCAGTGCAGTTTTTCACACGTTGACTTTAATAAATATCCTCAGAAATAAATTCTCATGTTGGTCGATGCAAGAGGTGTATTTTCATTTGAGGAAACTGGTCACATACCTAACATCAAGCCACCAGCACATATTGTAATATATATTGTTGCGTGCATATATGTATATATATCGTGCATATATATATGCTCAAACTCGTGCACATAGGCATATAGGCACATAGACTATCGCATTGGTTGAGCCACACGCAGACGGAACACTTTCTCACGCTGTTTTACAGCTGAATTGAGACAATAGATATATGGATGCGGATATATAAAGGAATGCAAGAGCATCATAGACTGTTCCTTTACATATATAATTTTAAGACCATTACTTTTATCACAATGATACCGAGTCGATCTAACAAATTAATATATATACCTATAGTACTTACAACTGGTGCAGCAATTATTCGGCAAATGTATAAATAAACATTCAAAAATAAATAAATATAAAATTCAAAATTCAAAATTAAAATTTAAAATTCTAATTTAAAATTCAAACATAAATGAATATATTCAAGAGCAAGTTAAGAACCTAAACTTTGAACAGTTTTGTGGTGGAAAGGCTTCATTCCCACTTCGTTTCTGGAAGTGACCCTAAGATTGATTTAGATTTAAAATACCTGCCCCCGCTGCTAAAGGTGGCTTTTTGCGGTCACACTGGTGGTCCTGATTTTCGACCCTTGGTCCTGGTCCTGGGGGGTGGTCCTGAGGGAAGTCCTGAAAGTGGTCCTGGTTTTAGACCCTTGGTCCTGGTCCTGGGGAGTGGTCCTGAGGGTGGTCCTGAAAGTGGTCCTGGTTTTAGACCCTTGGTCCTGGTCCTGGGGAGTGGCCCTGAGGGTGGTCCTGAAAGTGGTTCTAGTTTTAGACCCTTGGTCCTGGTCCTGGGGAGTGGTCCTGAGGGTGGTCCTGAACGTGGTCCTGGTTTTAGACCCTTGGTCCTGGTCCTGGGGAGTGGTCCTGAGGGTGGTCCTGAACGTGGTCCTGGTTTTAGACCCTTGGTCCTGGTCCTGGGGAGTGGTCCTGAGGGTGGTCCTGAAAGTGGTCCTGGTTTTAGACCCTTGGTCCTGGTCCTGGGGAGTGGTCCTGAGGGTGGTCCTGAAAGTGGTTCTGGTTTTAGACCCTTGGTCCTGGTCCTGGGGAGTGGTCCTGAGGGTGGTCCTGAACGTGGTCCTGGTTTTAGACCCTTGGTCCTGGTCCTGGGGAGTGGTCCTGAGGGTGGTCCTGAAAGTGGTCCTGGTTTTAGACCCTTGGTCCTGGTCCTGGTCCTGGTTTTAGACCCCTGGTCCTGGTCCTGAAAGTGGTCCTGAGGGTGGTCCTGGTTTTAGACCCTTGGTCCTGGTCCTGGTCCTGAAAAGTGGTCCTGGTCCTGGTCCTGCTTTTAGACCCCACCCTTAGTTAGCGGGATTTGTAAATCTGGATTTCTATTCCTTCATTCTAAGCAACATCACACTTAGAAGTTCCTAATTTGCATATTGACCTGCGTAAGATTAGAAGTTTGATGACGGGATTTTGAAACAGTCAACAATGTAATGCATGCATATGTACTTCACGGATACAACTATGACTCCAAATCCCCCTGTATGCTCAACACATGAAGAAATTAGCAACAGCAAAATTATAACGTGCAGCTGCGTAAAGCTGTAAAGCTGTAAAGCGTGAAGCTGTTTAAGCTGTAAATAATGTATAATAGCCGGCTACGCTGAGAATAAACAAATTGACTGATAAATTGACTTTGTAGCGGGATACTGAGGCACAGTTACTGGAACTACTGCTAAAAACTATTTCGCACAGAGCTTTTGCTTGTTTCAATTCAGACTCAAATCCTACATCTGCCATTTAAAATAGCTGTCATTTCTTAGGTCACCACAAAATTCAATAATTCCTTTCCGTTCGCAATATCTTCATTTCCGCTTCAAACAGTGCAGCTTTTCAGTTATTTTGATCAAGATTATAATTGAAATTTAATTTGATTTTAATTGTATGATAATTTCGTTGGCAGCAATATCACAAGCAAGATATCAAGGCAAGGAATTTAAATTATCACAATGCATATTGCTAACAAACAGGAAATTGTGTATTTTATGTATAAGTTACAGAGCGTTCTCTGAAATTATGGATTAAACCCTGTGTAACACGAATTTAAAACGTTATGGAGCATATGTCCGACATCTCAGAATCGGTTGAAAGTGATCCTGATTCTCAGAAAGAACCAGATGACGGAGCAGATAATCCGGCTTACGAACCGGATCTGCCTACACCCAGAGGAGTGAGATTTTCCTCCGATACCGTATCACCAAAACATTCAACGGTCAGCAATTATGCAGCAAACATACGCGAACAATTGGATGCCGAACTGGCAGGGTCAAAAATGGATAATGGTGCAGTGGAATTTGCAAAGAAACTGAAAACTATGAATGCGAGTATACCAGAAGTAAGAACTTCGGTTAAGGTATTCCAGGAAATTAAGAATTTAAACTTTTTTTACCAATCTGGCATATTTGCGTAATGGAAATCCGAGCCTGTAGAAATGTTAAAATTTGAGATTAAGAAGATGTAGTTGGTGCATAGTATAAATGATAATTGCGCTGTGAATAGAACCTGGAGGCAGCAGAGTATGATGTTGAAATCAGTTAGGGCTTACAAATTAGGTTTTATTTCAGATGCTCATAACATTGTATGATCTTGTTCCAAAACCAACATTATTACCAGGACTTTTGCTTTCGGATGGAACATGGCAGGAAACAGCGCGATGGATTAAGTATGAGGAGGACGCAGAAGGATTGGATCATACGTTTGGACGACCTCATGTACCTTATCTATCGTTTCACAGTTTACTGCTGTTGAGACAGTGCCTTTTGAGGGGTTAGACCTAAGGAACGTTTATAATATTCAAAATGACTAAATTTCATAGAATGCTCAGCAACTACATAGAAAACTGTACTTGTCTAAATGAATCTAATCCAACCGAACGGCTGAACTGGCTTTGGCTAGGTGAACAACCTTGCCTTACCTTACCTTACCGTACCAGTATCAGCCAGAAGATGGACAATTTTTGTTCAACCAGGGAGCATTCTTAAACTGTTGTTTGTTGTCGTCTGGATTTGTTGTTGCTCATAGTTGAATTATACATTATATTATATTTATTATATTATATTATATTATATTATATTATATTATATTATATTATATTATATTATATTATATTATATTATATTATATTATATTATATTATATTATATTATAGTTTAATTATGTGCTATTGTAATATATTACTATTATTATTTGCGCAAATAAGATATTAAGCTCTGTCAACCCACATAATTTTAGAACTCCTGCATTGTTTAGGAAGATTGCTTCTTGATTTGAACTTGAGTACACTAAATGATGTTGTCAGCCTGGTTGTTGAAACAATGATGGCCAAAGAAAAGTTGCGAAGGCGACCGAAATTAGTTGTGGAAGAGGAGCAGTCAGAAAAGCTTTTTAACCTGTTGATAAAAAAATTCCAGTAAGACATAACTGCTTATAGAATGAAGACGCTAATAGTGTAAGTGTAAATGTAACTGAAGCTGTTGTAGTCACTGATTAATGAGATGTTTGCCCAATAGCAAACAGAATCAGTCTTCATGCCTTTACCAATAGTTCTATTTTAGAACCGCGAAGGACGTTGGCTTTCTATTCCGTCGTCGTTCCAGTGCATTTGGCAGTGAACATGATAGAAGGTATTTTATTTTGGCTATCTGTAGAAGCTTGCTGTTCCAGCTTCTAAGGCGCCTCAGGTTGTATTGTCCCCCCCAGTTGTGGCCATTGAAACGGTAGTGACGTTGCCAACTGAAACCGCAGCTTACACCTTGGGTAGAGGACCCTTAATAGTAGATGTTAGAACCTTCTAAACTCCCTCTGATAATGGATTTACCACAATTTAGAGACACTTTTCTCTTCTTACACAGCAGAACAGAAAACAGAAACGTAAGACCAAAAAATGTGTGTGTGCAAACTTTGACAGTTTATATCAGATTAGAATTTGAACCTCCAATTTGACACTGCAACAAGTATATACTTTTTAATCATCAGGAACACCAGATATCGAAAATCCGGGAAAATCTGGGAAAATCCGGAATTCCGGTTCTTATTTACGGAAAATATAAAATTTCTAGTTTTAGTGTAATTAGAATTTCGTTTCCACGATCGAATAGACCAAGTCCGGCTGCACGTTTTTGCTCCTACAAGATTATCACGAAAATGCACCCATTTTCCGGAATTCTGGGTATTCAAAATTTCCGAATTTTAAAAGCCTTCTTCTATACCAACATGATGGGCATCATTCGAAAGCTCTTGATGAGCGGAACAACTTTTATACTTGAACGAACTCTTGAAAATGCACTCAATTCCCGGAATTTGCGAAAACCGTAATTTCCGGATTTTAAAAACTTTTTCCAATAAACCACAATATGTGTATCATTGGGCGAAAAACTAATTAGGAACTGTCTCAAATTAAAAATCAAATAATACGATTTATTAAAACGTTTCATTTTGCAGCTGATATGCGTTTTCTTATGCATTTATTTTGTCTGACAGCCAGAGTTATCTACTTTTTGCTTGCAACAAAAACTAGGCTAAAAAGCTGAAGCTATTGTACAACAGTGTGGAAAAACGTAACAGGAAGGCAACTTTATGACCATAGGATAACGTGGGGGGGGAATGGGGGGGTGCAGACCCCCCCAGACCGACAGAAAAACGGGTAGACCCCCTCAGGGAGAAGGAAAAAAGGGCAGACCCTCTCGTCCAGAAAGGAAAAAAGGGTAGACCCCTTACCGATTTTTACCAAAAATAGGTCATTTTTAGAAAATTTTAGCGATTTTTTCAAAAAATTTCTTAAAAATCGCTAAAAATTGTCATTTTTTACTAATTTTTGGTCAAAAACGTTAAAAATTCGCAATTTTTGCTAATTTTGGGGCAGACCCCCTTAAAATTTTGGAATTTTTCAGGGGTAGACCCCTCGCTGAGGTCGGGGTAGACCCCCCCAGAATCGGACCGTGTGTTAATGTATGTTTATGACGTTTTCTAGTTTTTAGTGAAGTCAAAAAATAAATCGCATATACGATCTTGCAAACGAATTTTTGTTGAAAAATACGATTTATTTCATCTTGAAATTTGAGACAGTTCCTTATTTTGTATTTTTCGTAGACAACACCCGGAGTTCCGGATTTTCCGAATTTTTGAAATCTTGAGTTAATGAGGATTCTGAAAATATATGCATTGTTGGGGTTTACTCCAAATTCTAATCTGCTAGAAGCGGTCAAAGTTTGCTCACATATTTTGGCCGTACTAATAGTAACAATTAAGACATCTCTTGGTATTGTAACAGTGGACCAGCCTGACAGTAGCTACAGACCGTAGGCCGTTGGGATCTTTTGCATCTCCAGAAGACCTAATGTTTCATGCTATTTAAATGAACATATTCTACAAGTTGTTTTTCTCCCAACTCATATGGCGGGTTGCTGCTGAGTCTAGCAAGTTTTCAACTGATTTGGAGGACGTTGACCAAAAATATTAAAGCAGACTCTGATGCAAATTTGATTCATTGATCTTGATGTGTCGACGAAGATCTGTCCTTATATGATATCTTATATCTTTGGACCTTTGGATCTTTCTAGAAGGTCGTCTCTGTTTCCGACAAGAAAAACAAGTCGAAGAGCTACTGTTTCCAAATTAAGCACTTCTGAGGCACCGACAGATCTGCAAACTGATGACACAACGCCGCGCAGGATATCTGTTGATAATCCAACTCAAGTCGGCAGTAAAGTGTTACTTAATGATGCCTGTGAAAGTGCTGCGGTGAGAGTTGTTATGAAACCCTAGTTGAAATTACTAGATAGGGTGATTTTCTAAGAATCTTTATGATAATGACTTCGTTTTATATGCTACCGTCAATATGTCTGTTGATTGTTAGATCATCAGTTTATAAATATTTGTGTATTTCAGTAATTTTGTACAGGTGTTTGTGGGAAGAACTCCATTGGTGAATTCTCTGACCTTTGTGTTTGTCAGATTGGCCAAAGCGATTCGAATCGAAAAGATCCACGAAGAAGGAGAACAGCCTCCTCCAACACGGTTTCTAATTTATGCCATCGGACCCGCCATGAAGGACGTACATTATCACGAAATCGGTCGGTCAATGGCTACCCTGTTGTCTATTCCAGTGAGCGCTGCAACCTAATTGTATAAGAAAATGTGTGCTGTATGCCTATTAGCAAATATGTGTCTCACCAGGCAAGCTCAAATGCTATATTTGGTGAGCTTCCTCTGTATATGTAATGAAACTGGCTGAAGTCGGGGTCGAGATCCGTTACACAGAGAGGCAGACAGCGAGAAGATGTTGATCTACTCTTAGGTCTGAGGATCAAGCTAGCCTAGTTTGGGTCTAACCTAATCCAGACGGTCCGCCTGTTGGGTACGTGAGTTCACTAGTGCCTCAGGGGAAGTAATTGTCAAGGGGATAGTTACGATGCTTAACTGACACCCACGGATCGGTACCAGGGGTTACAGCACAAACTAAGAGAACCTTAAAGTCCGAACAACCGTCATACTCGAAAATGCACGATCCGTATGCGGGCTTCCTTCGGGCTCACTCTCAACAGTCCAAGCTTCGATCTCAGCGCGATCCCACGGCTGAGAACAGTTGCAATAGAACGTTACCTCCGAATGCTCGGGCTCAACTAGAGAACTACCCTCGTGAACTAGGAAAAGTATGCTAAAACTGTACTGGTTGTGGCACTCTGGACACTGATGAAACGGCAAATTAAGTTGGTTTTCAGGTTCACTAATATCACTAAAATCACTAAGGTTTCCCTCGTCGTCTACGTCACCATAGACAAACTGAGTAGGCTCCAAACTGATCTATTTTTCCAGATATCGTCGACTCAGTGGTGTCCTATCCAATTTAGTATCAACTGCAACGACTTAAGCTCTGATCCTAACTATCGATTTACTATGTCAAATTACCTTAATATCAGACAGCACAGACACACAAGATCAAGTATACTACAAATCTATTGCAAGAACTGATACGACAGGAATCCGTTCACCGCCTAACAACTAAACCCAAAGCTATGATCAGTCACAGGTCCCTACTCCGAAACTTAGCAGAAGATCTAGAACTGAAACCTAAGAAAATTTTGGTTAGATTAGTACTTTAGCCTAGGGCTTGCCACACGTACACTCGCACACGCACTCACAGAAACAGTACTGGTTTCTCACACTGCGAAATGATTCGCAGTCACACAATGATTTGGTTTTCGGGGTCGAGGGGGGAAGTTCCCTATATGCTCCCTATATGTACCTGAAAATGTGCACAAGTCCACCCGTTCCCGGTCACGAATAGTTACCAGCAATGCGCACCATTAGAAAACCAATAACTATTCTATCCTCTGCTAAGAGGACGACCTGTAAACTTTAGAAACTTTGTTTGAGACAATAAAGAGAATTTGAGCAGATTTGGCAGAAACAGCAAAAAAACGACCGTCAAGGAGTAGACAATTTTAGAGCAAAAGATAGCAGACATTTATGACAAACAACAATTAGAAGGTAATTAATACGAGACTAGTCCTTGGCTTCTTCACAGAAAAAAACTGAACATCCAACCCAACTCAGGAACCCAATACGGCAGTCCTCAATCGTTCGGTGCGTCCCTAAGCCTAAGATAGGCTCTCAGAAAGAATCTAGAATCAAGAAGAACCTCAGCAAACTGACGTCTTATGACTGATTTCCGGGCAGTCCAGACAGAGCAGCACGAGGAGAGGGGAGATTTTTCGGTCGAAGGCAGATGAGAATGAGGAGTCCAGGGGTGATCCAAAAAGGCTTCACTCACACTGGCAGGTCAGAGAAGGCCAACGATCAGAGAGACAAGGAGAGCAGGCTGATGTCCGGAAGAGATCTGAGACAGGATGATCCACGGGGTCAGAGACACAAGCAGAACGAGAAGCAGAGCGAGGCAGATCGGGTCCAAAAGAAACCCGCGCTAGAACTGAAGCAAATGGGTTAAAACCTTGTCGGTTTTAACCCAGACTCAGCAGTATTAACTGGATTTCGATAAATGGGAGAGATTGCGTATGTTTTTAGGGTTACAAACTTGAAGACATTGATTGCTAGGATTTTAGATAAATTCAGACTTAAGAGTTCTAGAAAATCATCAGAGAGTTAGGTTTAGAAACAGCTTCGAAAGTCTGACAAAAAACACCAAAACAAGTCGAAGGCGAATTTTTCAATGATTGTTGAGGAAATTTGTAGAGGGGATTTTCGTCAGAAATCCCCCACCAATGACGTATCCTAGATTTCCTTCCCAGGAAATCTAGGGAAATCCAGCTAATATCTGCCGATATTAGCACACGAACATGAAAGCAATAATAGACTGAGATCAACTGTAGACTAGGGCGGCGAGAGCCCGATTTTAACGTATGATTTCGAAAAGGGACTCAAGGTCCAATTAGATGTTGTTGTTGTTGTTGTTGATCTCAAATTAGAATTTTTTGACTCGCACTTACATAAATTAAGAAAATCCTAAAGGGGAATAACTAACTAACTTATGTGTAGCATATTCGTGATAGGTTTCATCATCAAACAGTTGAACGAGAAACATCCCTTTTTAAATCATTTCAAACTTGTTTCTTAGGGAACAATCAACCAAATTTCTGAAGCTTTTAGAAGGCAATTCCAACTCCCTTATTTTTTCCATTTTCTTTACATATAGGTCCTGCAAAGTCTAAGGTGCGAGCAAAGTCCAGGACAATAACACTTTACATTTCCCAGAATGTGCAGAATAGCACCTCCGCCGTGTCTCGCACGGGTTGCCCAAGTTCTCTTCTCTAATATTTCGAACGTTGCGCATCATCAACTGCGCATATGGGTGATTGCAGTTGCAGACAGATTGCAGTTATCTTGTGCGTTGCAGAAGGTAATGTTTGGTAATATGGACTATGACAGAAAGTTTTAAGTTTGAAATAGTTACAAGAACTACTGCAATGAAAACTATAATTGTAATTTCAGGATTTTTGCCGAGCGGCTTTCGGTGCTCAGGATACAGCTGACTTGATATCTGCAGTGGACGACATGTTGGATGCATCCATTGTGATTCCACCTATTGATATTGATAACAAAAGTTTGATATCCGCTGACGGAATAACAAAGGCTCTCAATCGCAGACGTAAAAGACGTCGGGAGTCTATGATGCCTGACGGTGGAATCACAGATGCAGAATTAGGTCAGCACAATATAAAGTGGCGTTCCAGCATACTGACTGAGTGTTACATAAATGATACATACATGATCAATTAACGGTTACTTTCGAAAAACAAGTGTAATAGACAGAGCTTAAGTTGAAGTTGCAGTTTTGCGATAATTAAAACTTGAAAATAGCCTGACTGCTTAATGTAAAGTTTTCGTTGAAACAGTTAACCCAAGTCGAACAGACCTGTGACAAGCATCAAGGTTGTTCCGATACAAATTAACTGGGTCGGGTCTCGACCCGGGCCGAAATTTTCCGACGAGCTGGGCCGGGTCCGGTCCCGAAGCCCACACGACCAGGAACAACACAATCAACAAGAGATGCGGTCCAAATCCCGGGCTACCATAGCGGCCACAAAACCAAGCCAACTTATAATTGTTTAGAAAAGATCAAAGAAAAAGCCAGAATTGCCGAAGCTGAAGCCAGTGAATATAATCCGTTGCAAAGGCGAAATATTCCTTTTTATGGAGTTTATCAGGACCTTAAGCGGCGGCTGCCCTATTACAAATCTGATTTCTTAGACTGTCTTAACGTCCAGTGCATCGGTGCCGTCTTTTTTATGTTTTTTGCTGTGTTTTCGACTGGGATAGCTTTCGGCGGATTGTTAGGTAATGCATTGTTGAGTAGCAACAAATATAATTGTTATTAACTCCTTTACTTTTTGAATTGAAACTCATATTTACTTTTTGAATTGATGATTACACTCACTTATGTTACTAGTACACCCTAGAGATGATAGCTAGCCGGTCCTTTCCGTCTCGGCTCGCTTCGGTGCTCGAGCAAATGAGGCCCAGCCGAGCCGAGCCTCGAGCAAAAATCCTCATCTCTAGTGCACTTTCTGGAATGCATCGTACTACAAATTAAGAACGACACGCTGCAGCTGTAGTTTATAGCATACAGTACGAGTACATTATACATTACTTGTAGTCTAACTTTAGCCTTAAATTTGTTAAAATTAACCACTCGCATCGTTTGCCAGCGTGAGCTGTTTTAGACGATAAGACTTACCATGCAATGGGAGTCGAGGAAGTGTTCATGGCTCAATGTATTTGCGGGTTGATTTGGGGGTTGATTGCTTCTCAGCCACTTCTAATGATGGCAGCTACAGGTCCTGTGCTCCTGTTTGAAGTGTCCTTATATTCTGTGAGTTCTCTACTTGCTTCAGTTTAGTTAGTTTAATTACAACCAACCGGACTTAGGTATCGTAGTATTCTTTGCTTAGTACATAATTATACTACAGCATGTATTCAACCACGTGCTTGTACATTTCTAAATCAGTCATGAAGCATGTTATTTAAATAGAATCGAGAAAAGAAAATGTTTCATAGAAAATGCTTATTCTTTTGATTCTTCCTACACTATGTTGCAGCTAATCCACTTATTAATGTTTTAGTTTTGTGAGACACAAGAAATTGAATTTTTGGTATTTCGGTTCTGGACTGGAACATGGATTTTCATTATTACAATTATCGGTGTTGCCGTTGAAATTCCATTTCTTATTCGATTTTTCACCCGATTCTCAGAAGAAATCTTTGCCGTATTAGTCTCTGGGATTTTCATAAAAGAAAGCATAGAATTCATTGTAGAGGTGAGATATTCGAGATTATAAAAATGCTCGATGTAATATCGCTCCCTAGCGGGTGTATCATTTTCGGGTGACAAACATAAAGCCTATCGAAAGACTAAAGCTGATCCTTAGCTTCAGTGTTAATTATATCTTTGTTAAGGAAGTTTACTAACTTTACAACTATCTTCTTAATATTTTCACACTACAGGGATAGGAACTGGGTCATTTATTGTAGCCCACTCGATCCAAACAGAAACCTAGAAATAGACCCTCGGCGATCAACAAAACTTTAAAATTTTGTGATCCAGACCCAAATGACCCAATCCTTTTCGTGACTCAAACCCAACTGACCCAAGAATTTGCTTGATCCAGACCCAAACACCCAAACTACCCAATAGGACAATTTTGCAGAAAAATCCAATTTATGTCCAATCCAATCCAAATCCAATCCGATACTAACAGATTCCAGGTCACATTGATATAGTTATTGGTGACAAACATTGCCATTACAATTGCTATTACAATTACAATTACATTGACCTGTACCATTACATTGACATGATTATAGTTGTTTGAAACATTTCTAACTTTGTCACTGTGGAATAAGATTGTTCGTTGGGTGCTCTATTGCTCGTAATAACAGCATTTGTATGCAGTCAAACTTAATGTCCCCCAATTTTTGTCGCCAAAAGCGACAGAACTTAACAATCTTCGGTAGTTTGATAACATCAAAAAATAATTTAAACTTTTGTAGGCTGCATTAAAATTCTAACTCTACACTGACACTTGACCCAGACCGACCTAAGCGACCCAATGGACTCAATGACCCATGACCCAGTTTCCATTCCTGTTACACTAGCATTCCTTGTATTCAGTTTTTAATTTACAGTAGACTTTTGTAGCAACTTTACTCATTTACATTAGAATAAGTCGTCAGTGACTATTCGTATGATATAATTTTCAGAATTTCCATCATAAACATCCGGTTAGCAGCATGCTGGAATATTGCGAAAGCTGCCAAGAGCTCGGACATGACAACGACAGCTTTGCAATAATCGGTGAATGGGAATGGAAATTTGATAAACAGCACGAGCAGCCCGATACAGCGTTGCTCTCCCTTTTATGCGTCGTCGCAACTTTTATCCTATCTTTTGCCCTTAAGCTCATTCGAACCAGTCATTTCTTTCCTGGAAATGTAAGGAGTAATCTGTAGCTTAATTTCGAAAAGTTTCCAGGCCTTAATGAATTCCAGTTCTGGGATTCTTTACAGGCATACAAGGATCATTGCCCATTCCACTTCGGTATATTGGAGTTTTTGAGATACCGATAAATAGTGTTCATCAATTGACAAGAATATTTTTGATAGATATGAATAATTAAATGGTTTAACTGATCTTCTTAGTCCAACATTCATTGCGCACATGCATGCATATGTACAATGTTTTAGCTCAGACGTACGATTGGAGACTTTGGAGTTCCGATTGCTATAATCACAATTTGTGTCTTCGTAACCTTTGTTTTCGGAAACACTTATCTTGAGGTAACACTTTCAATCTGCAACATAAAAAGGAATCGACTTTGTTTTTGACCATTGTGTCAAATTACAGATGCACGCCAAGGCTCTTAGAGAAAGGAAAGAAACAGAATGGTCTTGTCCCAAAAGTTCAAAGAACTTGTATACCTGCACGGAAGCAAAATTTAGTGTACGTACTTGCTGATTATTAACTCTTAACAATTTTATTAATGTTTTAGATGTACTAAGAACTGACAATGACACAGATTTTTACTTATTTTATTGTGCATAACTGTATAGTGTTTTAGCTGTTGCAAATGCCAACGACTATATCGTTCACGTCCCCACGACCTTCCGTTATTGTTCCTCCCATGGGCTGGGAGAAAACGTTTCCTGTATGGGCGATATTTGCTGCAATAATTCCTGCACTGCTGGTTTTCATATTGCTTTTCCTGGAAACAGAGATCGTACAGTAAGTTAAGCGCTTACTATTCTGATACATCTCCATCCTCTGAAGACTCAAATTTTAAATTAATTTTACTCAAAGACAGTTTTAATTGATCTATTTTTTAATTGTTATTGCCCAATTTTCCTACCAACATAACTAATTTTTCAAATATATGATCTAATTTGTATACCGTATTTTTTACCTCTTCTACCATCGCATGGATTAGTTACCTGCCTCAAATGTCTTGAAAAAGTTAAGAACCCCGAAGTGCCCCATGGACCCCAAAAAGCTCGGCATATGTATGCAGTTACTGATCAAAATCTCATGGAAAAGGTAGCAACCCCAAGAAAATCCAAAATCCCAAGAAACCCAACGAAAAAATTGAAACTGTGTAGTTATGGATCAAATCTCTTAGTAAAATTAAGAACCCCTCAAGAACCCCTAGAACACATGAACAAAAGCTTCAGGAAAAATAAAGTAGTCGATTAGAATCAGCATAAAGTGGCTTCAATCTTGACATGAGTTGTTCCGTCAATTACAAAAGGTATCATCAAGAATTATCATTAATACTTGCCTTAGAATAATAAAGAGTCAAAACAGACACCAGTCAACGGATCCACGGGGGATGCATAGATATCAATGAGAATAAGAAAATATCAAAACGTGGACACCCAGAAATCTAACCAAGCTTAATCACGCGACCGGTTTCGGAACCGACGTGGTCCCTTCATCAGGCGACTCCTGGCTATCACTCGCTGCAAACGTTCCTGGGGGGCTATAGGATTCTGTATTCGAATGGGAGGGCAGGCTGAAAGTTCGGGGGACATGGGGGCACGTTGGACACTTCCGGGAGGAAGGGGGACCTGGGAAGGCTGGGGGGCGCTCCTGTGTTCAGTAGAATGGATGCTAAGAATGTCAGACTCAGAAGGTGGGGACTTGTTGAAACGAAGAATATGTTCCCAATTTAAATTGAGAGGATAGTCCGTACAGAGTTAGTTAATCCACCGTTTTTCTTTCTTCTTTCTGATGTTTTCGTCTGTTGCACAGTCGATCAAAGACACCAATAAATCAGTTAAATTGTGACAATGATCTCTGAAGTCACAAGAGAGCGGTTTGTTAGCATCCATTCTACGAATGTCATATCGGTGTCCGTTAAATCGCAAGGATCGCATCCCTAACAACGGGCTAACAAATCGGGTCGGTTGAAGGACAGAGCTTTAGTGATACGTCTGTGTACCTTCCCTCTTGGGTAGCCCTCTTGACCAAGTCATCCTTCAGCTGAAGGCACCGTAATTTCGCCACATCAGGTTCAGAACAGATGCGGCAAATTCTGAGAGCCTGGCTGTAGGCTATCGGCAGCTTGTGCTGTGCCGGATGACAGGACCCAAAATGCCGGTATTGCCTGGTGTCGGTTTTAGGCTTAATACAGAGATCAGTCACAATTTTTCCATTCTTTAGTTCTACGCATACGTCTAGGAAATTGACTTTGGTTCCGCCATAAATGTAAGGGCAAGAAAAATTCATTCTTAGCACAGAGGTTAAAGAAATGGTTAAAAATGATTATTTTGGTGTTTAATTTCGCTGTTTTCAAACTCTTGACTCTGTGTAAGCTTGATAACCATGAACTAATTCTTGTGAGCTTGACTTACTAACTCTTGTGAGCTTGATTTGTGAACTTTTTGTGAGCTAACTTCTGTAAACTAATTAATTTTTGTACGCTAATAATTCTGTCCTCTTCTAACGAGCTAACTTCTGTAAACTAATTAATTTTTGTACGCTAATAATTCTGTCCTAATCCTACATTTTTGTACAGATCTGACCGCATGGTTTTTGATGTCTTTTGTGTTTCCGATTTGTGTGGAAATTGCCTTAAATGTTGCCCTGATAATAATGGGGATAGTGATTTCTATTTGCTTGACTGGTTTGGAAAATTGCTCTGTTTTGGTCACTAAGAAGTTCAAATTCTGAAAGTGGGGTTAATCGTCTTAAGTTGGAAATTTGGGGAGCCCCATGAACCCAAAAGCAATCCCATACGTCATGTTTATCATGACGTATGCCTTCTCTCTCCAAGATTTTCGTCTTCACATCAAAAGAAATCAAAAAGACCGAAATTGCAGAATTTCACGTGGACAGGTAGTGGAGAGGGTGAAGGTGACTGAACCCATTTTTAAGCAGTTTGAGGTTGGCTTCTGCACGGAAAGGTCGGTTTCAGAGACCTGTTTGGATTACTTGTTTTCGGGGCTGCTACGCCTGTATCTACGTATCTTGAGTTGGCCAATAGTGCCTGTCGTTGTTTGCACCAGTCTGCGTGTACGGTTTGGTTGAATTTTTGTCAGTATCACAGTCACCTCATTCTCGCCCAGTTTACGTGAATTTGTTCTGCCTATTTCTGCATTTCATTCTACTTCTATTTTTGGATTACATTTGGATCAAAGGGTAATGTGAGTTTTCTGAACAGAGTTCAAATAGCGAGTATTATTGTTAACTTGTGAGGATCTGTCTCGTGTTCGCCAATCTAACGCTTGAATTTCATGTCTTTGTGTTGTGCCGTTTTAAACTGGAATCTTTTGATTGTCTGACCTCTTTACTAGAATTGGAGCTTATTGTTGCATAGTCTGGATAGCGGAATAAATTAGCTGAATTACATTCTGAACTCATCATTGGATTTGTCTTACATAGCTTAGGGACCTGATTTGAGAACAAGGTGGACCACAGTTTTAGCTACGGAAGCCTTGTTTAGGTAGTATAATTAGTTGACCTCAAAGTTCCGTTGAGCGGTCAACTAATTATTAGGTAATTTTAGGATAGACTGATTTGTTTCAGTGAGCCATTTCACCAGTGCTCTGATTGTTAGTTTCTTCCAGACAAGTTTGCCCGACCCCCAAACTTGTGCAACTAGAAAGGGCTGAGAGATTAAAGTTTGAAGTTTGAGAAGTGAGACGTGAAAGAAACCTCTCAGTACCTAAATCGACTAAAAATAGTACCTAGCCAAAAGCCATTTCTTTACATGTGGAGCCTGCCTGAGAGGAAAATTATTAGGACGCGAGTTAACTTACTGGTATTATTCAAAAACTGTGCGCAATAACTTTGTCGTTTTGTTGAATATAACAGTGGCTCCGTCAATTTTCCTTTAAAAGAACTCACGATTTGCAAGGTTGATTTTTTGAGTTTGGAATTTTACCTCACTTTCCGAGATCAATTGCGAGATTAATCTAATTTAATTACTTAATTTAATTTTACATAATTATCGATTAATTAATTAATTTCTTTTATCGTACGTATTCTAAAGTGCTTGTTTTATTTTAGCGTGTGATTGTGAGAGTGACTGTTAGCTGACTGTGACAGAATTACCTATATAGCTATGTTAGGAGTGTGAGTGAGAATAAACTTTGAAAAGAGTCTCTCTCTCTCTGGAATTTTGCGATCTGTATTCTAACAAAAAGCTGTTAAAAGTAACGAAACTTTTTAAGTCTACATATTTGAGAAGTCATAAAAGATGTCTGACTCAGAGGAACCAGAAGTTCCTGAAAATGCTAATTCGGAATCGGAAAGTACTAAAAGTGAGAGTGCGGAAAACCAAGCGCTCAGTAAACTGACTGAAACTTTGACTGAATTCCATTCGGCCATACGAGCTCAGGGTGTGGCTGCAGCATACAGTTCAGTGCCTGTTTATCACGCCCACCCCTCAGAGTCTTTCGATGAGCATGTTGAACATTATGAGCGGTTCTGCCAGGTCATGAGTTTCGACGAGGGGCAGACCATTTTAACCTTTTCGAGTTCCCTGCGAGGAAGGGCTCTAGAATTATTTCGTTCAGTACCAAAAGCCTGTCGGGGTACCTGGGCTGAGCTGGTAACTGCCGCTAAAAAGGTGATGACCCCTCCACACACCGCACTACACGCTTCATCACTTATGTTTCAAGTTAAACAGGAGAAAGGGGAAACAGTTACCGATTATTTGATGCGTTTAAATCGTTACGCTAGGTTGAGCTTCAAGGAAGCGGACGGGTTTAGTGACCAACAGCTAGAACTTCTAAAATTGCGATTGTTTCTGTTTGGTTTACGAAATGATTTGAAGGTCCGGGTGCCAAACAATTTCTTTTCAAAGGCATATCCCATGAAGATATTTGCATAGCTGGGGCCATTTTAGTACCCATTGCGGTTCCATCCTTCTGGGTATCGTAGTCACCGTTAAATTCAAAGATATTGTTGGTCAGAACCAGGTCGGCCAGCTCCAAAATCATGTCGGTAGGATGTCCAGCGTTGTTCCTACCTTGCAGAGCTTCTCTGCAGGCTTCCAAACCAAGACGACAGGGAATATTGGTGTATAGGCTTACCGTGGACTGGTGTCTGTTTTGACTCTTTATTATTCTGATATCTTGTCTTGAATCCTCATGGACCCCAGCCCAGCTCAATCTGTCAACTATACTGGCTTTTTACTCCATGCTGCATTCACAAAACTGGTCGTCCCCGTCGTCTTGGTTTGGAAGCCTGCAGAGAAGCTCTGCAAGGTAGGAACAACGCTGGACATCCTACCGACATGATCTTGGAGCTGGCCGACCTGGTTCTGACCAACAATATCTTTGAATTTAACGGTGACTACGATACCCAGAAGGATGGAACCGCAATGGGTACTAAAATGGCCCCAGCTATGCAAATATCTTCATGGGATATGCCTTTGAAAAGAAATTGTTTGCTCTCGCGGGCCGCAAACCTTTGGCGTGGTGGAGATATATCGATGACATTTTTATTGTCTGGGAAGGCTCTCGTGAGAGTCTTGAAAACTTCATGGAACTGGCCAACAATCTAATCCCAAGCATTAAGCTGGAGGTTATTTATGGCGGAACCAAAGTCAATTTCCTAGACGTATGCGTAGAACTAAAGAATGGAAAAATTGTGACTGATCTCTATATTAAGCCTACCGACACCAGGCAATACCTGCATTTTGGGTCCTGTCATCCGGCACAGCACAAGCTGCCGATAGCCTACAGCCAGGCTATCAGAATTTGCCGCATCTTCTGAACCTGATGTGGCGAAATTACGGTGCCTTCAGCTGAAGGATGACTTGGTCAAGAGGGCTACTCAAGAGGGAAGGTACACAGACGTATCACTAAAGCTCTGTCCTTCAACCGACCCGATTTGTTAGCCCCCAAGACCCAACCTAACCCCGACGGCGAAACCAAGTCATTTTTCCTTGTTTTGCCCTATCATCCTGACCTTAACTGTGTTACTGATATATTGAAACGTCATGAGCATTTTCTTAGCGATGAAGTGTTGCCTCATTTTGCTTGATAACTGGAAAATGCAGGAATTACCTGCTGTAATGGTAGTGTGTAGTGTAACTCCCTATATAACTCAACAATTTTTAGTAGAGAACACTAAACCGAAATAATAAATCTAACAAATGAATCTGATTTCAAAGATTTGTTAATTTAATTTTTGATTGTAGTGTGTTAGATTTATGATTTCGGTTTAGTGTTCTCTATTAAAAATTGTTGAGTTATATAGGGAGTTGCACACTACCATTACAGCAGGTAATTCCTGCATTTTCCAGTTATCAAGCAAAATGAGGCAACACTTCATCCGCAACTACGTCAATGTCAGCATATTTAGACTGCTGATTGCTTCACCATCAAGAGGAACCAAGAAAGGAAACGGCTATCATTCTGATTTGCTTCTGGTGGGAGCATGTGCCTTTCTCTGCAGCATTTTTGGTCTTCCCTGGATGTGCGCAGCCGCACTGCAGAGTTTGGCCCATGTCTCAGCCTTGTCAGTCTATAGACCGGTGGCTCCTGGGGAAAGGCCACGAATCGACCATGTTATTGAGCAAAGAGTAACGACCATTGGAGTTGCCATACTTTGTGGTTTGTGCTAGATATTTCGTTTTTAAACTGAGCATCATTTTCCATTTTTCTGCTTAGTCGGATTTGCTCAATGGACGTTTTTATTTAATATTGTAATTTTCCTACTTCAATTTTATATTGCGTTTGCAAGGCGTATTTTCATACGACTAGTTAGACCAACCACAATTCCACAACGCAAGTGCAAACCAAACATGTGCAAGAGAGAAAATTGGGGGGGGGGGGTGACCCGGCCTGAAAACAGAATTTTTCCGGTTTTTTTGCCCAAAAAAACCCGGAAAATCCAGACTCCTCTGAGGAGGGGTGAGCTCAAGGATGTATGGTGCAAACTATCTGTCCTTCACAAAGGCTGAGTCAACAAAACAGAGTAGCTTTTGATTTTAGTAATGGAGAAAAGTTGGCTGCAGGTTGTACTGGAGTTGAATTGGATAGGCGCCAGGAATTTTTCCGTTTCTTGCCTGAGATGTTTTCAAGAAAACACTGAAAAACCACTTCAGCACCGAACCTTTAACCGCACGAAATTATTTAACTCAGTCGTACTCAGACATGTGCAGGAGGGGAAGTTCTGGGGGGGGGGTGAGCCGGCGGCCGAAAGCCACCGGAAAACCGGAGTTTTCCGGTTTTTTGCCCAAAAAACCGGAGAAATCCGGATTCTGGGGGGGCCCATTAAATTAAATTAAAAATTAAAATTAAATTAAAATTTTAATCCGGCTGATTTTTAATCCGTTTAATCCGACCATTTTAATCTTTAAAGAAATAGGCCCTAAGAGTTGTAAATAACTTTCAGGTGTGTGTACCTTTCTTGGCTCAATTTTGCGCTATGTGCCTCTGGCTATTCTGTTCGGGGTGTTTCTCTATTTGGGCATAATGAATCTGGTTGGTATAGAATTTCTCAAACGCCTCGCCCTTATTCTGGTGCCTCGAAAGTACCATCCTGATGTGCCTTATTGCTCAAAAGTTAGTTGCTTAATACCCTACAGCATTATTTCCAATAAAGTATGAATTTTATAAAACAAGCGATAACAGAAACTGAAAGCAGATAAT
This sequence comes from Trissonchulus latispiculum, assembly GCA_030248195.1. NCBI lineage: Eukaryota > Metazoa > Nematoda > Enoplea > Enoplida > Ironidae > Trissonchulus > Trissonchulus latispiculum. Next base: position 23,276 of record JASAND010026577.1, read on the forward strand.
CACCATTGAATTTTACTTATTTGTCATCCAGAATTAAACAAAGATATAACGAATTGAAGTTATGCAACCGGAAAGATATGCTGCATAGTTAGAGAAGGTTAGACCACTCAACTCAACCACTGCATCAACTTTTATCTGTGCTGCGACGATCAAAACAGTCATGAGGCCTACCAATTCGTTGTAGTTGACTCGTTGCATGTCACAGCAATGGATTCTCACCATAAATCGACCGTTGGAGATAAGAACACCTGAGGCGAGTGTTTTCGGTCGCAAGAGTTTAGTTTAGGTTACTTTATTTAGTTTTAAAGCCTTTCGTCTGTGTATTCACAATTGTGCTTCTGCATTTTATTGCCTACTTAGGTTGCCATGCTACGCATGCATCTATTTACTGTTATTCAACTGCTATGGTTTGTTGCGGTGTGGCTTTGTAAAAGCTTCAAAACGGCAGCTTTGGGATTTCCATTTGTATTGGTGCTCATGGCAGTATTTCGTCTTCTAATACTTCCAAGGATATTTACTCCTGAAGAGCTCCATGCAGTAAAAACTTGATTCTGTCAAATAAAGTTTTTTCTAGAATATGTAGCTCTATTATTAAGCTGTCCTTGTGGACTCTAGAAAGTTTTTATAGTGCAGTATATATTAAATCTTAAGGTGGCTATTCCGGAATCAAACATTAATAAAAATACAAGATTAATTACAAAATTATATTAAATTTTAGCTCGACGGTCACGACGGAACGGAAGAGGAAGACGAAGCTTTGCATGGAGCAGATCACGAAGTTGATTTTTATGCTCAAGCTCCTGTTAGCTTTTAGTCGTGAACATTCTATTTATTTTTACTGTAAAAAGCAAATAAACGATTACGTATAGATAAAGCAAACTTGACATTTGGCAAATTGAGCATCTTAGGTTGGAAAAGTCAGTACATATGATCATTTACTACTGCGAAATAATTACAAATGCCTACAAGCTAATTAAAAATTAAACTATGTAGATTAAGAGTAGAGCTGAAAATACTTAGAAATGGACTGAGAAAAATTGTTTTTCTCCAGGGTCCTCTGAACTAGTGCTGGGACCGGTTCCGATTTTTGAAACCGGTTCCGGTTCCGGTTCTTGACTACCGGTTCCGGTTCCGGTTCCGGTTCTAGCTGCCGGTTCCGGTTCCAATTGGTATTTTTGATAAAGCAGCTAAAATCACACGATTTTTTTATTTTTTTGACAATTGCTATAAAAACTTAATATATTTAACTGCATACAGCTATGAACGTGTTTTTAAACTGTTTTTGCTTACTTTTTACTATTTATATACAAATATTTACTGTGAAAAAGATATGGTCTGTTTCATTTTTACCAATATGTTGGGGAAATTTTAGCTACCAGAGCTTACCAAAATACTAAGTATTCTCAATCTAGATAAACATTTAGCTACTGCCCTTCAGGGGCCAGTGTTATCAACGTCTAAACCCGGGTTATCTCGCAAACCCGGATTAACTTGGCTATCTTTAACACATGAAGTTAACCCAGGTTAGCGACTAAACCCGGGTTTGGGCGTTGATAACATCGACCCCAGAAAGAGAACGTCGCACAGAACTTTCCTCGACCAATTTCAAGCAGTCCAATAAAATTTGCTTATCGATTCAACAGCTACAGTTACAACATTACAAAGCTTAATCACTGAAAAAGCAGCTAATCTCATCTCGGGGTCGAAGATTTTTTGAGATCGAAAACTATAGCAGACAACAGAGATGAAACCGGGTCACTATTTACTGACCCGGTGACCCGGTCGACCCCTGACCCGGTGACCCGGTATTTTTGAAAATTCAGGTTTAAGCTTGCAAAAAATTAAAAATTCTCTATTTGGGTGCGATGAGTGTTTTTACCATTTTTGATATTTTTGACGACTAAAATATCAAGTTGGGCAAAAGTTTTGCTTTCCCTAAAGTAGGAAAGTGAATACTGTAAGTAAGCCGGAAAAAATCAAAAGATTTGCACGATTTTGCACTCAATAATGTGAAGTAAACTAAAAAAGCTTTTTGAATCAAACAAATTGGGACAAAACACTTTGCTACATAAAGTCATAACATGACATCTAATTCTAATCATAAGGTTTAACGTTAGTACTTTTCAGTTTTATCATTATATATTTTAGTAAAATATTTCATTTAGTTGTATGATTGAAGTTTTACTCAGCGGAAAGTCTTTGGAAATATTTTTTCGTATGGCTAGGATTCAGAGAATATTTAATACAATCAGTCACAATTGGTTCCTGAAGATAAGTAGTAAGCCATTACAATTGCAAAAAATGCACAGTAAAACTCAGAATCTGTAAACCTTGTTTTGCTGCGACTTTCCTTCTTACCGAGATTTGAAACCCACAGTCTGACCCTCTCTCTCCAAAAAAATAGCAGCAGCGATAAATCACTTACAGTAGATGGAGCATGGAGAATTTTAGATTTTAAAATAAAGATTTCAGACTCTCAGGGCCCATGTAATAGCTTTCATTTTCTAGTTAAGATTCAACGCAATAATTGTAGTTTCATACCTACTTCTAAGCTTGACAGGATATTACAAATATTATGAGGACACTACTACAGCGACAAGTATTTAAAAAATACAGGAAAGTTAATAATACTTCTACTGCTAGTTTTTGAGTAATTGTTGAAGTTTTCAGTTGGCAAAAATTGGTAAAACTTTGAAAAATGTCCTATAACAGCAAAAAACTTCTTCCAATCAAAAATACCGGGTCAAGGCCGGGTCAGAGCTCCTGACCCGGTGACCCGGTGACCCGGTCCATATAGTGACCCGAACTGACCCGGTGACCCGGTGACCCGGTTTCATCTCTGGCAGACAACGTTGGGGAAAATCGTTGAACGAGAATTAAACTTTTCGAGCACTTTATGCAGCACTCAGGTACGGTACAACTAACTTCATACCTTTAAAACCAAAAATTGTATGTTACAATGAATAACATCAAGCTGCTAAGTTTTTATTTTACATAGAATTTGTTTTAATTTTTGTAGCTGAAATAAACAAATTTGTAACAAAAGAGCGAGCGCTATTCCCTATCAAATCCTAAACCTAAGCAAAAAAAAGTACTAAAATATGACTATGAAATATGAAAATTTTTAATAGACCATAATAAGCATTCTTTTTCGGTAGCGCTAGCCAATTGCTATTAATGAAATAAGAACGTTACGTCAGGGGTACTGTTGCTCAGCTTAACCCTTAATCTGAAGTTGCGCCTTCAGTATACTGGTTTGCTTCAGTTGAAGTTTGCACACAAAAATTGCAGAGGCAACAGCTAAAGCTGGAAGAGTTGCCGTAAAGGATCAAATGCTTAATGCTTACCTTTGTCATCCTTAAAGAAGAGTTAACACTGAATACTCCTTAGTTTTTCTTTTTCTATAACCTTTTCAGAAAACTTAAAACACTGACTGAAAACTGTTATTAAAGACATCGTAAAATTGATATCAAATCTTCAGCCATTTACACAACAATTCAAAAACAAAATTTCTTATCTAAATAAAAGTACCAAAATAAAGTTAAATTCCAAATGCTAAATTCAAATTCATAAGAAAATTTTAAAATTTTACAAAATAAACCTTGATTGAAGTTTCAAACAGCCAAAATTAACACTAGAACCGGCCGGTTCCAAAAGCCACCGATTCCGGTTCCGGTTCCGGTTCTACCGGTTCTTTTGGAACCGGTCCCAGCACTACTCTGAACTATTAATAATCACTGACTCCAACAAAACTATGTATCAAAAGATATCAAAACTGGTTAGATCCCGAAGATGACTGGTTGAATATCCTAGTCTTATAGCACAAAACAAATTTTATTTAACACATATATAATAACAACAGCTTATACATCGACTTAAACATTTACAATAATTAATACAGTCAAACCCAAAAACTTTCACTGTACAAAATCGTGAATTCACAACCTCGTATAACTTAAGTTATCGATTCGAAACGACCATAAATTTGGATGACCATAAATGCAGATTTTGCAAAAACGATTCAAACGCTTAGTGGAATTTATAACGTTATGAGCAATGAAGAGTCTCTTTAAAGGAAATAGTAACCGTACCTGCCGCTATAAAACAATCTGTATTTCTTTAAGCTTGAATAATCACATGTATGGTTCATTATAAAAATAATCTCAAATTAAATAAGTTTTATAAAACGAACTTGTAAAACAGTCAATACATAATACAAAAACAAGCGATTGTTGTGGTTGACATGAAAAATCACAGTTAATCTTTTAATTTAGATATTGAAGGTAGCCTGTAGTCAATAACCTTTTTACCCAATTTGAACAGAAATATACGACATACGTACAAACTTTTTGTCTTTAACAATGGATTTTAGAGTACACACCAGTAAACAGAATTACCATGATTGGGTTTAGTGCTTGGAGGCAACGTCATGGAAAACACTTTATAGCACAGTTTTAACAGAATGACAGCATTGATAATACAGTCCAGCAGATCAGACAAAGACAGCTGCTTTGCCACAATGTGGAGGCTCCGCCTTGGGGGCTGTTGTCTTGTTGAGGTGGGGCATGAGGACCTTGTAATGGCTTATCGTTAGAGTTAATAGGATTACTGCTTTCTGGTATTCTTTTGGGTTTCGGAGTAGCTGCTGGCGTTGAGGGCAAGACAGGAGGTTTGGGAGTGGGTGGGGTGTTTACTTCGTGGATCTCAAAGTTTGGATCTATGGCTGAAATAGAAACGAGTATTGAGGTAATCAATAGTAATGGGTAGAGAGTTTCAGGTTCCAAGACATAAATCTTCAGGCCCGGCCCATGAATATTTCTGTTCGACCCTTTCTGGCCTGTTAAAAAATCTTCGATCTCTGTCCGGCCCGCTCCAACTCAGGCCGTAAGCTAAAAGGTTAGGCTCGGGCACATTTTCACTAAATTTCTGCCAAAATAAACAATTATTAAACAGCATAGAATCCTTTTCGTCGTCGCAGAAACGAATTTCAAGCGATTTCTCACAGCTCGTGTTTATATTGAGCGATTAACTACTGCCGTTTTGTTTAGGAAACAATTCGCCACTCAGTTTCGTCGATTCAAATATAGAACTCATTATTTAATTTACATTAATAGCATTTACTCAGAACAGTGTGGGATTGCCGAACACACAAGGGGTAGTCGCCCGAATTAGCTATGCTACAAAATCAACGTCCAGATCCTAATAGTACTCAGCTTTATCATTACCTCATAATTCAACGTGGATCCAATCATTCTTGGATACCTTGTAAATAATGCTATTTAATTTGTGGAAATTTAATTTTCCTTTGTAAATTTGTAGAAATCAATATTTATACCTTTTGTTGTGGTTGTTGTGAGAGTGACAGGCTCTGTAGTGTGAGCAGCCGTGGTGCGACTCCAGATACCAGACTCCCCCGGATACCAGCCTACGTCTTCACCGGATCCCGACATTTCCACCCAACTGTCCGGAGCCACACCGAAGTCCTCATCGTCCACTGGCGGAAAACCATGACCTTTTGACCCTGGATTGAAGTAGGAAGGTTCCTGATTATCGTAGTAGGCCCAGTCGCCCGATCCTTCGATCAGGTTTTTATCGCCCCAGCCCCAGTCTTCCAAAACGTCTGCTGGGACTTGACCATCTTCACCTTTTTGACCTTTACGCTCGGACGAGCCACGGATTTGATGCCAGTCCTGAAAGCAGCCAACAAGGTGTAATGTCACAAATTAAAAATAGCTTTCATACTTCATTGCTACACGGCATAGTGGAAGCATAATGCTGGAACTTAGCAGATGCAGGCATATATGACTGGAGGAAAAAAGGGTCAACTTCTATAGTTGGTTCAGAAACTCCACTTTTATGGTATACGAAATTATACTTTATTAATATAAGCTAATAAATTCAGCTTGATCTAATAATAATTCTAATAATAATAATAATAATAATAATAATAATAATAATAATAATAATAATAATAATAATAATAATTTAATAATATGGATCGGATCGGATCTGGACTGGATACGAAATTCTTTTTTCAAATTTAGGCATTTATGCCTTCATAGAGTCTCGATAAATTCACAACGCGAGAAATGCACACTGCACACTCTTCGAATCTTATAGAGTCTGTCTCCATCCACAACCACATATAGCCCAGTAAGATTCAAGCGACGGTTTGCGTTTAGTTTTCAGTTTGGTTCAGATCAGTCAACTTAGCTGTTTAGCATGTTTAGCTTACTTGTTCTAGCCTATTATAGCTGGCCTCCAGTTCTCTGCCTTCAGCTGTAGCAAATTCATCAATCTCTCCATCCTTTTTCCTTGAGCCCTGAGAGCTTAGTCGATGAATTTGACTTAATTCAGGATTATCCTTGGCTCCAAGTCCATAGACACCTTTTGTGTACCTGAAACATACAAGTAAAAATGTATTAAGTTGATTTAAAGTTTTGTTAAACCAAGTAATCGTCCAAGTAATCAAGGTGTAGAAATATCAAAATTTGTACTAGAAACGCTTTCAGAACGAGTTTAAGTTGAGTTTAAGTTAATGGATGCTTTTTTTGCGGTTTACCCACTTATTTATGTTCGAAATTGAGAAGACTTGGATTTTAAGCACAATGTTTTGTGAATTCCTCTTAGAATCGGGAATTTCATGTGCAGAAGAGCTTAAAACATGGGAGACATAGAAAGCTACCGTATAATTAAACAATTACAGACCTGGTTGCTTATAAACTACCCAACTGTACATAAAACAGTACTAAAACGTAAGACTAAGCTTATATACTAACGTTCCGCTATTACCTACCATAGTAATGTACAGAGGCACAAATAAGCAGTAGCTATTTGGCAAAGTTTCATGAAAAGTGTAAATGAGATTGTCGACAAAGTCTCAGTCTAACTGAACCGGGAGGCCCCAACAGCACAGTTTATGTGTCGATAAATTATAAATTGTGAAATCTAATAGGGTATATTTGTTGATAAAATATCCTAATCAAATGGAAAATAAGGATACAGCAAACATCTACATGAGTAAGCCAGCTTAGAACATCTGAAATAGACAGACAGCCTACTTGAGTTTAACATTGACTTAATTGCAAAATTAGCAAGTGGGGTGCTTATTATCCAACACAATTCATTAGCTTGGAAAAGCTTTAGTAGGAAGGGAATAAGTCATTAGTTATTAACTGGTTCAGGCTTCTTGACGTTTCTAATCAAATTGTTTCTTTTTATCAAAAACCTCGAACCTGAGTCAACACCTACTTCATGAAATGATGTAGCAAAACAATTCTCATTTTGCAATAAAGAATAAAGATAAACACAAAATATTTTTGAGAAAGCTTGATTGCTGACTGCTCCTGTTAGAATCAAATTCGCAGAAAAATTGTGCGGTAGACGAATGCTCTTAGAGTGAGTCTCAAGAGTCAATTTTTAAAAATCCTCAAACCTGGGGATTACGATTTGTCAAGAACAATGCAAATCAATTTCTCAGCCTTCAGCCAAAAAATCGTACACAATTTTATGACTTAGTAGGCAGTTATACAAAATAGATCTAATCTAACCACACAAAGCTGCATATCAAACTGGTATCAAAAAATAAGATCAGTTCTATAAGCTGCCTCTATTTAGTTTGTCTTATCCTAGCGACAGAGCCATGAAAAACTGAAAACTTCTAGATGCCGTGGGAAAATAAAATCACAATTTCAACTGAAACATTGGTAATGAGGTTGCTGGGGGTATTTCTAAAACTTAAGGACATCCTGTCAGTTTTTGAATAGCTCTCTTTAGTCCGTTGTTCACGGCTCAATGACACTGATCAAGATTGGATTACGAAAGGACTACAAAAAGAGTCATCTATTTTATTTTTTGCTTTCCTTGTATGCAGGAATTCTCTAGTTCCAGATAGAGGTGCCCTTAACTTTAGGCTTAAGTTCACCCAGCAAAGAGGTCTTGGAAAAAGTGAAAAAACAGAAAAAACTTAAAACCTTAGCCGTTAACTTAATGACAAAACAAGATTTTTGCACATCAAATCTTACTTTGTGAAGGTATTAACGAGTATTTGAAAGTTATATGAAAATATGAAAAGTGAAAGTGAAGCGGTTTATACATTTCATCTGTGATCAACCCAGCCAGCTAAAATCCAAAATTGCATTACTGAGAGCTGTCATTGGGAACGGGATCTTCTAAAGGACGAAACACACCACATCACAGCACACCCGTGCACACACACACACACACACACACACACACACACACACACACACACACACACACACACACACACACACACACACACACACACACACACACACACACACACACACACACACACACACTCTCTCTCTCTCTCTCTCTCTCTCTCCCTCTCACTCACTCACTCACTCACTCACCCATATTCTAAGTGGTAACGATGTAAAGGTAAAGTGGACAACTGTCAGACAGCTGGATAGATTTATGGAAATTGATCACCTCATTTTACTAGCAAAAGGTGGGTAGACCCTGAATTCTGCATACCTCAGCCACCTCGAACAGGACTCTGGATCATGCCCTACCTCAACCTAAAACTCAACAAGTCGCCAGGTCAACACCGATGTACAAAATGGCCGATAAAGTTTGATAAAATAACTATTTGGTTATTTGACAAAAACTAACAGACTGAATTTGGCTAAAATTTTTTAATTTGTCGATAGGAATTATACGCTTTGCCAAAATAAGTCAATTTTGGCGACCCTAAAAATCCCTCCAACCTCTCTCAAACAAATGTTGTCTTGCCTACTGCAAACTTTAGGGTCTTTTCCAGATTACCCCCCCCCACCACTCAAAGTTCTTAAAACTCGATCAAATGAGCTGAAATTTGGTGTGGGTATGTTTTCGACCACGCTGAGTTCAAATATCGCAAAATTTTTCGATTTCGCGAAATTCGATTTTTTCGATTTCTAAGGGGGGACCAAGGGTAACCGAAAAATTTTTTGTCTTCGATTTTGATAATACTTTGAAAATAATAATGATAAAATGAATAAAATAATGATACTTCGAAAAGTTGTAGATAGGGGTTTTCTGGGCCGCAGAACACGAATCTTAAGTCCGTTTTTTGATTCAGCTTTTCGTTAGCGTGATATAGGTAAGCTAAAGTTGTAAGCTTAAGTTGTAAGCTTATGCTGAGCAAACTAAACGCTGAATCGAAAAACAGACTTCAGATTCGTGTTCTGCGACCCAGTAAACCAGTATATACAACTTTTCAGCAAAATCGAAGACAAAAAATTTTTCGGTTACCCTTGGTCCCCCCTTAGAAATCTAAAAAAATCGAATTCCGCGAAATCGAAAAATTTTGCGATATTTGAACTCAGCGTGGTCGAAAACATACCCACACCAATTTTCAGCTCATTTGGTC
>JASAND010026579.1:0-17263 GCA_030248195.1 Trissonchulus latispiculum
CATAACAGTTTTCATTATTTTAGTCCAGCCACATTAAAATAGGATTGTCCTTAGAATTATTTCACTGCACAGGAAACTGTTCTATGTGGTTTCTGGTTTCATTATAGATACGTGCCACAATTATATTATGGCAATTATAACAGACATATATCATACCTTTCTTTTCGTCTGGCTCATCTAAACTGCATTCGCAGATCAAACAACCGTTTCCATCAACCCTTTCTAGACAGCCAGACTGACTACATTGTTCCGGTGGAGGTGGACATTGGGTATCGTCTAAACAAAATAAAATTATAATGCTGTAAGTGATTATTTAAAAGTATAAGTGTTGGAAATACTCAACTTGTTTTATTAAATAAAATTAAACCGGAAAAATAATTAACGCCTTCCTATTCAATGAGAAGCTAATTCCAACGTAAACTAATGGAGATGCATGCAGATCACTATGACGAATATAACAAGCCATCACCAGTTTAGCTCCAGTACATTGCTTTTCTTGAGACGTTCATCATTTTCCGGCCTTCACCGCATTTTCTCCTTCACCGTGTTTTTATATTCGCATGGACTCCGACGGTCCACAAAACAAGATGCTGGTAGCTAACCTTAGCCCCATCGTTTATACAAAGCCACCATATATAACTCCGGTTAAACATAGTTTACATAATTTTTTCTTCCAATAGTTGGAAAGCTGTATAAGAGCAAACTTCTAAATTTCTTTATTAGAGCCTTTGTCGTGCACAAGGTAATTGGGTTACAAATGTACAATAGGGCGGGGATGCCCTACAGATAAAATTCATTTGTTACCTAATTTGCATAAATTGTCTAATTTCAGTCAAACATTCACTTGTTTTCTTAACTTCCTTGTCTGTTTTTCGTCTAGAAACTTTTACCTAATTTGCATAAACTAATTTGCATATTCCAAAATTGGGGCTTTAAAAAGGGGACACTTCTCACTGTTGGGGGTATTCTAGTTGGACTTTTCTCAAGACATCTTTTCTACAAGCTCCAGTCTGCAGGTTGGTAAGTCGCTTTTTGGTAATTTGGGTCCACTCGCGCTTCGAACTTCGGGGAGGAAAAGTAGAAGGCTTCCAGCCTGGGGATAGGTTGGTTGGGGGACTCCTGAAATTTGCTAATTGAGGGTGCCTAAATTTATTCGTCCTATATATATTCAAAATTCTAATTATTTACTAAATTTCCTTCTTCTGTTCTTATCTATTAAATTACGCTTTCAATTAATTTATAGTTTTTTATTTAGGCAGCCTGACTATGGCTGGTGAATGATAAGTAGGGGTCAGGATCTGACGTCCAAATGATAAGAGCTACCTAAATCGTAATGGCTACTTTTTCTATCCAAATATGGCCTTACTATGCTTCTAGCTTTCGAGGCTTGTACCGGACTGGTCTTTAGCAAGCCTATTTGGTCAGCCTTGGCATGGCGAAGCCTAGTACTCTCCCCTCCCGCCCGGAGATGGGTTGGGCCTGCCCGGTGAAGGGTAGGATAAGGCCCAAAACGACAATGTTTTGTTGACCACCTGGCTCCTTCCTATGGCATAAATCTACGGCGGATGAACCTCATAGCCTCAACAGCGACGATGATCCAATGGTGCCTCAATGGTAAAGACAACGGCGGATGTTGACCCAAATCCTTAGTTGGTATCTACAAGTCCCCAAACATTATTATCCTTCCTCCTCTGATCTTAGGGTTCATGACTTGCCTATTATGACTTCCCTTGTTATGACTAATTTACGATCCTTAACTATGATCCTCAACATTGAAATACCTCAGATTGGACTATTGCTCAATTATGCCATTCTCTACTATGACTGCCATATTAACTGTGATCTAACTGCCTGATTAACTGTGACTTTCCCACTCTCAGAAGAAAGCAGACATCGAAGAATAAGTATGGTTGTTTTGAAACTGACGTTAGATGTCGTTGTATATATTGCTTGTTTGCCAAAGTTCTCAAAATTAACCTCTGACCAAAAGTTAACCCTAAATTCTCCTAGTTTACGAAAATTTTTCTTGTTTACTAGTTCAGTGAGGCGTCCGGGGATGGACAAAAAGTCCCTATAAATTTCCTGTTATAAGGCCACCACACTGTGAATGTTACACCCTACCTCTTGCGGACGCAATGGTAGTTGTCCCAACGATCTCTGCCCACTAAAGTTCTTGTTACCAACTGGAAGGGTCGGCGGCGTATGCCTCCCTTGTCACTGATAGTTGCATCGCCATGGGCACGCATCCAATCGTGACTCTGCGCCCACCATTGAGGTGATTCGATGTCGTGAGGCGATCTGTGGCTCGATCCTCTGTGGCAGGGTGATCTCGCTGTGCCGCGCAATGACACCCTATCCGGTCCTTTTAGCTCATAAATCTTTCGCTCTAATTCCAGCTGACTACATAGTCACAGTTCTACAGGCGCTCCACCCGTGGTTGGCCTTGGAGTCCGGGCGCCTTCTAGCTGGATCCGGAGATGGTTCCATACCTTATATTGCCTCGCTTAAAATTTTCGTTTTTGCTTTAAGTTTCTACTAATATAGTTCTTTTTCCGGTATAATTTTTGAATTTTTTCGCAGGAGCTCGGGCGGTAAGCCCTGGGGACATGTACAGTAGGGCGGGGATGCCCTACTGACAAATTTCATGTGTGACCTAATTTGCATAATTTTATTTCCAATTTCTCTCAAATTAACGTGTTATGCATTACTTCCTTGTCTATGTTTTTCGTCTAGAAACTTTTATCTAATTTGCATAAACTAATTTGCATATTCCAAAATTGGGGCGTTAAGAAGGGGACACTTCTCACTGTTGGGGGTATTCTAGTTGGACTTTTCTCAAGACGTCTTTCTACAAGCTCTACAATGTGCTCAGCACTAGCACTGGAATGATGCGCATGTCATTCTGGGTATACAGGCTACTGGGGCCTTGAACAGGCTCCGGGCAAACAACAGACGGCCACTGTCGCCCACAGTATAAAAGTCATTTTCAAGAAAAGAAAAATGCACTACTCTTAAAGGGGTCAAAAATGTGCAGAGTAGTAATTTCAGAAAAATCAATTTATTATTTGTTATCCGCCGCTAAATTGTGAAACTAACAGTTCTTTAATTCCAATAGTGAAAAAATTTAATGTTATTTAAGCAATAGTATCAAGAGTGCATAATTGCACTTTATATTAGAAGAAGAGTAAGCCAAAGACTGGCCCTCTTCTTGGCATTGCGTAACGGTGCTCCGACCACAATACGCGAATGTTCCCCCGTTCGGTGGGGGGTATGCAAAGGGGGTCCCCGTTTGGTGGGGGTATGCAAAAGGGGTCCCCGTTTGGTGGGGGGTATGCAAAAGGGGTCCCCGTTTGGTGGAAAAAAAAAAGGGGAGGTCCTTCGTTTAGGGGGGGTCGCCAAGTCAGGCTAAGATTGGCTGAATCTGATTGGCTGCTGGCGACCCCCCCCCAAACGGGGACCTCTTTGCCCGCCCCCCCCCACCAAACGGGGACCCCTTTGCATACCCCCACCAAACGGGGACCCCTTTGCATACCCCCTCACCAAACGGGGACCTATTTTCAAATAGAACAAGAACTACCGTAATTCTTGCTCTACCCCCCACCAAACGGGGAGGGGGTCTTTGCAATCTGATTGGCTGTTGGCTACCCCCACCCCACCAAACGGGGACCTCTTCTTGCTAGCCCCACCAAACGGAGGGGGTATGCTTTGTCGAAGAGAGCTACCCCCACCAAACGGGGGAACATTCGCGTATTGTGGTCAGAGCACCGTTACGCAATGCCAAGAAGAGGAGCCCCTAGTGGCTTACTCTTCTTCTTATATATAGTGCAATTATGCACTCTTGATAGTATAAATCAAAAATTATGAATAAAGTAACACAGTGAGTGCATTTTCCCTTTGTAACAAAGAAAAAGATGCTCGTAGAAAGAAGAAAAGGTATTGCAAGAAAGAAAAGAAGAAATAGGTGACTTTAAGTTATTTCGGTGGTGATGTTTTGTCGGAAGAGTTTTTTTGGGTGTTTTTCACGAAGTCCATAGTTTCCGTTCCAAAAACTCCACGTCTTCAGTGATTTTAGATTGGAGTTGATTTAAGCTTTAAGACAGGCGCAAAGCATTCATTGTGTCAAATCTGGAATCCTTAAGCATTGTGATGCCCCATTGTGGCAAAATCAGATGCATCTTTTTCTGTCTTGCTTTGAGAACTAGTTTGTTCCACGTAAGAGACATCAGGACCTTTTGGTACTTCCTCGCTAAGCTTTTTGTCCAGCCAAGGTTCACAGATCGATGTCCCATTTTTTGCTCCGGCGAAAGAGCAAGCGTAGTGCTGTTTGGTGCAATTTGGCGGAGGTTTAAATTTTTTCCAGCTTTTCGATGTTTGTGACCAAAGTGTGCACGCACAGAAGCTGACATTTTTTCTTTAGAAAGAGGTTAATGACAACATTTTATTTTGTCATGCAAATGTACACTGGCGTGCAGAGAATCTTCTGTCTTGCCACCATTTACGGTTTGCCGGTTAATCTAATATTTTACCGATTCCCACTAGTTCCCCGCCATCGATATTCACCGAATGTGTGTTGTCATCAAACATTATTTTTTTTTTTTTTTTTTTTTTTTTTTTTTTTTTTTTTTTCAATGGCACAATCTTTCAATTTTTAGAAAATAGGATTTTTTTTTTTTTTTATTTCATCAACTTTCTTGAAGCGTTTCCAAGATTGGAATTTCCTACCCTCCACCGGGGGGTGAGAGTTAGTTTTCTTAGAAGCTGCAAAGTCTCGGGGTGACAGTGACGCGGTTGGTTTTTGCTGAGTTTTTTTTTTAGCCTTTACATAAATTAGAAAGTGTATATTTCTCAGAAATATGATTAATATTTATTTATTTATTTATTATTATAATTATGATTATTTACGATGATGATGATAATGACGGAAAAAACAAGAAGATAGTGATCGAAATGCTCAGATCTCTATATAAAAGGTGAAATAAAAGATGTGCCGCTGGATGAGTGAAAAGTAGTGGATGTAGTAGCAGACGTCTTCCGAAAGAAAGGCGCTTTAAAAATGAAAAAGTCAAATATATGATCATATTTAATATTGCGCTTTCTCTGCGATATCAAGGGTCACTCCAGTCCCCTGACGTGTTAAGTCCCTCTGTTGAAAGTGCACACAACTGCCAGATTGTCGAAGAGGGGGGTTGTTCCGACTAAAAAATTTTTTTCAATAAACTAATAAAAAGTGTACATTACCAGTTTTTGAATCGACTAGAAATAGAAAATCAGTTATAGATTTTTGAGAAATCTGCGTTTTTTTTCAGACAGAAAAGCTGTGTATTTTAACATTAAAAAAAGTTAAACCGTATTAATATTGTCTTTAGGAAGAATAGCTTGAGAGAAGGATTTCTGTAGTCTCTTTGGCAGAAAACTTCTCGAATTTTCAAAGCACTATCTCGGCTTTTTCAACCTTTTTCAGATTTAGTTGTGGCATCTCCCGGACAGTAGATACAGGTTTGGCATTTGCCAGATTTAATTAGTTCAAGGGAAGAAAAAAAAAGAGAAATTGGAAATTCTCTACAGGAGTTGTTTGGTATTATTTCCATTAGTAATTTCCGGGAACATTCTGTTTTTTTGGGAACTTTGGTTTTCTCAACAGAAGTGAGCAAATCGTGGATAATCAAATTTTTGTAGCATGTGGATCTTTCTCCTTAGTGAGTTCTCTAAATAAATTTAACGTGGAATAATAAATTGCACAGTTTTTAATAATTGCAACTTACGAACTTATGAGTTAAATTGTATTTCTCACAGCTTTATTAAACTCGTCAAGATATGTTAAAAATATCAAAGCAGTGTTCTGTTGGTTTTTGCTCTTCGATAATATTGGTCATTTTGTTCTGATTTCTGTTCATTTTTCCTTACGGACATTGGGTTTAAACGTGATTTCCTTTGCATTTCTGGGCTATATACAGTGCTACGCATTTCTGTAGACTTGGTCTTTAAATAGCTAGTGGACATTGGGGTGGTTGCAACACGCATGAAGGCAATCATATTGTGGGCATGAGTTCTCTGTCAGTTCTCACCTGGGCGCCTGTGACCTATATACCTCTATTTGGTGTTGGTCTATTTGTCTAAGCATGTATGACAATCAGGTTTGTCCTGTGTCATGTTGGTAGACCAAGTAGTAGTACCTTGTTATCTTCATCACATACTACATAAGAATTGCTTAATCAGGCAAGTTACCATTTTCATGCTTCAGACACATATCTTTGCAAATTGTAAATTTTAGCATGAGACGAGATTTTAATACAATGTAAAGTAACAGTGTCGTGTACAATGAGTTATTAATTTGAATCTAATATTCTGACGTCACTAATAAATGTGCATTTGAATCTTGCCGTGACTGATTCTAGAAATCTGAGTATATTTTCAGAAGGTTTGCCGCCGAAAAGTTGAAAATGACAGAACATTCTTTTATTGAATCAGCTTGAGTATGCAAATGTACGGGAGCAGGCGAGAACAAGGTCTACCGATGAAGCTCTAATTTGAGAAGAATGTTCTAGAGAATTGAACGAGCCGTCCAGGTAGCAATACGCTGATTTCGCAGGAGAACCAGAAAACGTCGGTTACTCGGTAATTAAAGGTTCCAGTTCGGCAACAACATTGTTACAGATCTAGCTTTTTGACCGCCATGACAACTTTTCGATGCGCGCCTGAAGGTTGGCTCAAAATCTTCGATGAGGTCAACATTGGAGAAAAGTGATTGAAAAGTGAAAGTTGCAGCTCTCTTCTACACTGGCAAGAAATGTCTTCAGTGTACTCATCGACAACAGGCGCACAGCATCGGCAAATCGAGAACCTTGAAAATGTGTGCACACCGCTCTGCAGACAAGTTCGACAACTTGCCGGTTGTAGGCTCACCACCTGATGTGTTAGGTATGGAAAATCGCATGTGACTAATTGTTGGTGTTGGATTAATTGTTTCTCAAGTAATCTTGGTCTCCTCCAGTCAGGGATTTCGGGATGTAATGATGCAAATTGGCAAAATGTTTCAATTGCTAATATCGGTTGCAGATCGAAGAGATCTCCATAATTGTGCCAGACACATCGGCAATTGATCATATGAGTATTTATCATACCGGCAAGTTTGGGAGAGGGGTACTGGAATTTGTCCGAGCACCCCTTCAGAGAACGTTTTTCCGGCACCATCTCACTTCCTCTTCCAATTTTCTCTTCTTACATGTGTAATAATAATGTTAGTTATAAATACCTAAGAAGAATAACTTAGAATATCTAAGCACTAGTTGAATGCCACGAGTTTTCACATTAAAATTAGCTTGCTGACACCGAAATAGTCTTGTTTAGCTTGACGAGCAAATTTAGTCATTAAAGTACGACTCAGTGCAGATATATGGTGAAACCAGATCATAGATAAATCTAGGTGAGTGGAATTTTGACTTTACGTTTACCTTGTCACTTGCCATGTTTTCTGGACATAGCATTTCAGGTGAAACAATGCTACAACTTCCACCGAAATTTGGTGAAACTGGGAGTTGACAGAAAATGAGGTGGAGCAGCTAAGAAATTTTCTGATTGTAGTCAACACTTGCTGAAATTTAGAGTTTGCAGTTCTACATGCTCATAAAAGTACTAGAGTTGCGTTACCTGTTTTTGCTGTAAACTGTTTTCTAGATGTGGAGGGTTAGAGCACTACACGGAATACACAACAAGAATTATTTTATAAAGGATGATATGATTCAACCAATTAGATAACACAAATATGAATCGAAATGAAAAAACATAACAGTGTGCAAGAAAAGTATGGTCAGAAAATAAGCTGGTCTAAAGAATACCTATAGATGAAAGAAGAACATGTTTTTTCAAAAAGGTAGAGATATTGTTGATAGCAAAAATAAAATTGAGAGGGAATTATAAGAGAAACTCAAAAAAAACATAGAAAGAAAGAAAAGAGAATTCTCTGAAAGAATTTTCACGGTTGATTTCTCCGAGCAGTGAAAGAAGGCAGTGCAAGTAATCATTCTAGACATAGAATGATGTGATCTTGGGTACTTAAATACTTGTATAAGGAACTAGAAAGTAAGTCTTGGAATAAACCTTCACAGAGTTGCTTTGCTCTACAACAAACTTATTATTTTCAAACTGAATCAAATCACTTGAGAATGCAAAGCTATTTTGCTGCATGTAATCCTTCTTTGCAGTGGATTTGCCTCCGGCATCAGCTCCAGAAAACTTGTGTCCTCTCTTGACGGAGTGCTCACAAGACTGTATATTTCAAATTCTGGGAGACTGTCCTGTCTGCAACTGTTCCCTCAGATCTGTAGATTCGTCAACTTTTGGTAACATCTCGGCACCTGCACTGCACCTTCTTCATTTTCTTTCAGAAAATGTTTCGTGAAAATTCTTTCAGAGAATTCTCTTTTTTCTTTCTTTCTATGATTTTGAGTTTCTCTTATAATTCCTATTTCCTCAATTTTATTTTGTAACTTTGCTATCAATAGTATCTCTACCTTTTTGAAAAAACATTTTAATGTTCTTCTTTCATCTATAAGATTATTCTTTAAGATTCAGCTTATTTTCTATTATACTTTCTTACTTTTACTGTTAATGTTTTTCATTTCGATTCATATTTAATGATTATCTAATTGGTTGAATCATAATCATCCTTATAAAATAATTCTTGTTATTGTTGTTGTTCCTTATTTAGTCAGGTAGTGCCACATTTCTGGCTTGCTTTCGAACAGTCCACCCACATCTACAAAAGAACAGTTTAGCAAAAACAGATAACGCAAACTCTAGTACTTTTATGGTATAGACGGTAAGGCGTACAAACTCTAAATTTCAGCAAGTGTTGACTACAATCAAGAAAATTTCTTAGCTGAAATCGAGCCGCCAGTGCCGTTAGATCGGTCTGTCAACTTTCAATTTCACCAGAACTCGGTGGAAGTTTGTCCTGAACATGAACCTGGAAGTTGTAGCAGTCCTTGTGTTTCCGTTATTCGGAGCAATAATTGTTTCACCTGTCTGTGTCCAGAAGAAGCATGGCTGGAAACTGAAGAGATCGGAAGTGACCAAGGTAAACGTAAAGTCAAAATTCCACTCACCTCGTTTACTGTATAATCTATGATCTGGTTTCACTATATATATCTGCACTGAACCTCAGATTACATGGATCGTAAGCTTTAATGACTAAATTTGCTAAATCCTTTTGTCGTAAGGCTAAACAAAGACTGAGTAGTTTCGGTGTCAACAAGTAATTTTAGTAGTAAATGAAAGCTCATTGAGACCGAGCTAGTTTTAAACTTAGATATTCTAAGTTATTCTTCTTAGATATTCTTCTTATTATTGACACATTTCCATCATATTTACCACACACATGTAAGAGGAAAATTGGGAAGAGGAGTGAGATGAGGGACCGGAAAAAAACCGGATTCTGGAAATGTGAGGGACCACTCTGGGACCAGTCTAATTACATAAACACCCCTCTCCAATCCTCCCCCAAACATACGTATGATAAATACTCATATGATCAATTTAGCGCTCACGAAGCCTGTCGACGATGCAACAATTATGGAGATCTCTTTCGATCTGCAACCGACCAGCGGATCCACGTTAGCAATTGAAACAATTTTGCCAATTTTGCCATCATTACATCAGAGAATCCTGACTGGAGGAATAGATTCTGAAACAATTAATCCAACACCAACAATTAGTCCTGTAGTCCCTGAATTTGTTTCCATACCTAACATCTTTGGATTCAGCCAGGATTCAGCAACAGTTGAGCTACCTACAACCCGTAGCGGTTTTGGACCAGTTCATCATCGAACTATCTCTACAGAGCGGTGTCCACACAGTGACTGTCACCTCAAGGGTCTCGGTTGCTTTGAAGTAGCCGATGAAAATGAATGCTTTATCTGCGCCTGTACGTTTTATTTCGATGAGTACACTGAAGACATTTCTTCTAGTACCAGTGTACTTGAAGAAATACCTTCCACTTTCAATCCTTTTCTCAATGTTGACCTCATCGAAGATCCACTGCATTCAACTGTACCTTCAGGCCTTTTGCACATCGAAAAGTTGTCACTGTACGAGACTGTAGAACCTGGCGGTCAAAGCAAGGTCATTTCCCATAACTTTAATGTTGACTATGACTTGGAACCTTTAATTACCGAGCCAACCTTTCTATCGACGTTTTCATCTGGTTCTCCTGCAACGTCAACGTATTTAACACCTGGACAGTTTCATTCCAATTCTCTAGAACATTCTTCTCAAATTAGAAGAGCTTCATCGGTAAACCTTGTTAAACCTGCTCCGATTACATTTCATACTCAAGCTGATTCAATAAAAGAATGTTCTGTGAATCAATGCATCGATCATGGATCTTCTTGTTTCGAGCTTTCATCAAACGGCGGCTGCCCCTTCTGTGTCTGCTCAGATTTTCTAGAATCGGTGTCATGTATGTAAGATTCAAATTGAACCACGGTTGTGGGTGACATCACAGTTAACAGATTCCAATTAGCTTAGATTTTCATGCTCATTATTTACCGGCACTTGACACTTTACACATTCATACTAACTAAATCTCACGTCGCATCTTAAAATTGCAATTTGCAGAGATGTGTTGTCTACCTCACTTGCAAGCATGAAATGTGGCACTGCCTGTTAAACAGTTCTTATGTAGTATGTGGTAGAGATGGAATAGGGTTACTTACTACTACTTGGTCTAAACTTTTCTTCCAATGACCCGGTAAAAACGTTCACCTGGTTCCATTGCTATCATATGCTTAGACAAATAGATAGCTTACCAAATAAGAATTTTAAATTATATATAGGTCACAAGCACCAAGGTGAAACTTTGACAGGGAACTCATGCCCTGAAGTAGATTGCCTTCAGCGTGATGATCGATGCTTTGAAATGAAGGGACCTGATGGTTGCATTGTTTGCGGCTGTCCAATGTCCGCAATATTTAAGACCAAGTCTACAGGTTTGCGTAGCACTGTATATAACTTGAAATGCAAAATCACGTTTAGTAGTATTGTCCGTAGAAGATTGATGAACAGAAATCAGAACAAATGACTAATATTATCGAAATGCATGCGCTGCAAATACTTTGATATTTTTAATATATCTTGACGAGAGTTAATAAAGCAGCGAAGCTGCAATTTAACTCATAAGTTCGTAAGTTGTAATTATTAAGTACTGTGCAATCCAGCATTTGATTCCATTATTTGTAGAACTCACTAAGCATAAAAAACCACATGCTGCAAATTTGTTATCCGCATTTGCTCCTTCTGTTGAGAAAAACCAAAGTTCCCCGACGGGCAGAATGTTCCCGGAAATTGAGACGGATTTGCTGACCAATCAGCTTTTGTGTGCTCCTTTGAATTGCACTGCTCGCGGAGACAGTTGCGTTGAAATGGTTCAGCCTGGCAAATGCCCAGCCTGTGTCTGCAGTCCGGGAGATGCCAAGGCAACGCCTGAAAAAGGTTAATTACGTAGACATAGTGCTTTGAAAATTCGAAGTTTTCTATATATACACCACAGCTATAATACGGTCCTGGTAAACATAAAGACAATATTAATACGGTTTAGCGTTACACAATGTTAAAATACACAGCTTTTCTGTCACATAGTTTTCACAGATTTTACAATTTTCTATAACTGATTTTCTATTTCTAGTCGATTCAAAACTAGTAATGTACACTTTTTATTAGTTTACAGAACGGGAAGATCTTATCAGAACAAACTCAGCCTTCAACCAGCTGGCACCAGTGTCCCCTCAACCGAGGGAGTCTACACCTCCGTTTACTGAAATGACCAGTGATACACCAAGGAAGCACAATGTCAGTGTCATAATTTATTTGACCACAAAAGCTATGCACTCCACTCTATCAGAGCAGTCTGCTACTACATCCACTGCTTTTCACTTATCAAACGGCACATCAACTATTTCACCTTTTATATCTCAATCTGTGCCTTCGATCACTGCCTTATCGTCTTCTCCGTCATTATCATCATCATCATCATCATCATCATCATCATCATCATCATCATCATCATTTTCATCTGGGTCTACGACAGATTTAAAGAAACCAATTCATGAGAAAGCTGACAACTCACTCAAGCAAAACCAAACAACCGTGCACAATCACCAGATGTCATTTGCAGCTTTAGAAAACTCTAAATCTTTACTGTTGGTGGAGGCTGAAAGTCCAATCTTGGGCAACTTCAAGAAAATTGGTGCCATAGTATCCGAGTGCCCTCCTGTTTCCTGCTTTCACAAAGATTGTGCCATTGTCATCACCGAGTCAGAGTGTCCAGCCTGTGCCTGTCCTCTTCATTTCGATGACAACAACACATTAATCAGTGAATTCGATGGCGAGAAAATACTGGGAATCGGTAAAATATCACTTCAACCAAGCCGTATGGTGTCAAAACAGAAGATTCTCTGCGCGCCGCTGAATTGCACGACCAAGTCTTCTGGTTGCATTAAAATGTTTCACGAGAAAAGATGTCCCTTCTGTGCGTGCACGCTTCAGTCACAAACATCAGAAAGCTTGGAAAAGCGCCATAAATTGCAACTAAATTGCACCAAACAGCACTACTCTTGCTCAACCGCCGAGACAGAAAATGGGACATCAGTCTGTGTTTGCCCGGACTGGTTGCTTAATGAGGATGTACTACTTGGTCCTGATGTCGCATACTTCTATCAAACTAGTTCTCAAAGCACAACAGTTTCAGATGCATCTGATTTTTGCCACAATCAACTATCACAATGCTTAAGAGTTCAAATTGACACAATAGTGATTTGCGCCTGTCTTAAAGCTTTTATCAGCGCCATGTCTAACATCACTGAAGGTTTGTGGAACTGCAACTACAGGCTTCGGGAAAAGCAGCACCACCAATACTTCCGACTTTGCTTCACCGCCGAAATGCTTTTGTGTCACCTATTTCTTCTTTTCTTTCTTACTACACCTTTTCTTCTTTCTACATCTTTTTCTTTGTTACAACACCTTTCTGCACCTTTCTGTGTTGCTTATTCCTAATTTTTGATTTATACTATCAAGAGTGCATAATTGCACTATATATAAGAAGAAGAGTAAGCCACTAGAGGGCTCCTCTTCTTGGCATTGCGTAACGGTGCTCTGACCACAATACGCGAATGTTCCCCCGTTTGGTGGGGGGGTAGCTCTCTTCGACAAAGCATACCCCCCTCCGTTTGGTGGGGGGTAGCAGAAAAGAGGTCCCCGTTTGGTGGGGTGGGGGGTAGCCAACAGCCAATCAGATTGCAGAGACCCCCTCCCCGTTTGGTGGGGGGGTAGAGCAGAGGATTACGGTAGTTCTTGTTCTATTTGAAAATAGGTCCCCGTTTGGTGAGGGGGTATGCAAAAGGGGTCCCCGTTTGGTGGGGGGTATGCAAAAGGGGTCCCCGTTTGGTGGGGGGGGGGGCAGGCACAAAAGGTCCCCGTTTGGGGGGGGGTCGCCAACAGCCAATCAGATTCAGCCAATCTTAGCCTGACTTGGCGACCCCCCCCAAACGGGGACCTCCTTCTGCCTACCCCCCCACCAAACGGGGACCCCGTTTGCATCCCCCCCCCACCAAACGGGGACCCCTTTTGCATACCCCCCCACCAAACGGGGACCCCTTTTGCATACCCCCCCACCGAACGGGGGAACATTCGCGTATTGTGGTCGGAGCACCGTTACGCAATGCCAAGAAGAGGGGCCGTCTAGTGGCTTACTCTTCTTCTAATATATAGTGCAATTATGCACTCTTGATACTATTGCTTAAATAACATTAAATTTTTTCACTATTGGAATTACAGAACTGTTAGTTTCACAATTTAGCGGCGGATAACAAATAATAAATTGATTTTGATGCGCTTACTACTCTGCATTTTGACCCCTTTAAGAGTAGTGCATTTTTCTTTTCTTGAAAGTAACTTTTATACTGTGGGCGACAGTGGCCGTCTGTTGTTTGCCCGGAGCCTGTTCAAGGCCCCAGTAGCCTGTATACCCAGAATGACATGCGCATCATTCCAGTGCTAGTGCTGAGCACATTGTAGAGCTTGTAGAAAGATGTCTTGAGAAAAGTCCAACTAGAATACCCCCAACAGTGAGAAGTGTCCCCTTCTTAACGCCCCAATTTTGGAATATGCAAATTAGTTTATGCAAATTAGATAAAAGTTTCTAGACGAAAAACATAGACAAGGAAGTAATGCATAACACGTTAATTTGAGAGAAATTGGAAATAAAATTATGCAAATTAGGTCACACATGAAATTTGTCAGTAGGGCATCCCCGCCCTACTGTACATGTCCCCAGGGCTTACCGCCCGAGCTCCTGCGAGGGAACCAAAGTTATACCGGAAAAAGAACTATATTAGTAGAAACTTAAAGCAAAAACGAAAATTTTAGCGAGGCAATACAGGTATGGAACCATCTCCGGATCCAGCTAGAAGGCGCCCGGACTCAAGGCCAACCACGGGTGGAGCGCCTGTGAGGACTGTGACTATGTAGTCAGCTGGAATTAGAGCGAAAGATTTATGAGCTAAAAGGACCGGATAGGGTGTCATTGCGCGGCACAGCGAGATCACCCTGCCACAGAGGATCGAGCCACAGATCGCCTCACGACATCGAATCACCTCAATGGTGGGCGCAGAGTCACGAAGAGATGCGTGCCCATGACGATGCAACTATCAGTGACAAGGGAGGCATACGCCGCCGACCCTTCCAGTTGGTAACAAGAATTTTAGTGGGCAGGGATCGTTGGGACAACTACCATTTGCGTCCGCAAGAGGTAGAATTTTAAATTTAAGGTGTGGTGGCCTTATAACAGGAAATTTATAGGGACTTTTTGTCCATCCCCGGACGCCTCACTGAACTAGTAAACAAGAAAAATTTTAGTAAACTAGGAGAATTTAGGTTAACTTTTGGTCAGAGGTTAATTTTGAGAACTTTGGCAAACAAGCAATATATACAACGACATCTAACGTCAGTTTCAAAACAACCATACTTATTCTTCGATGTCTGCTTTCTTCTGAGAGTGGGAAAGTCACAGTTAATCAGGCAGTTAGATCACAGTTAATATGGCAGTCATAGTAGAGAATGGCATAATTGAGCAATAGTCCAATCTGAGGTATTTCAATGTTGAGGATCATAGTTAAGGATCGTAAATTAGTCATAACAAGGGAAGTCATAATAGGCAAGTCATGAACCCTAAGATCAGAGGAGGAAGGATAATAATGTTTGGGGACTTGTAGATACCAACTAAGGATTTGGGTCAACATCCGCCGTTGTCTTTACCATTGAGGCACCATTGGATCATCGTCGCTGTTGAGGCTATGAGGTTCATCCGCCGTAGATTTATGCCATAGGAAGGAGCCAGGTGGTCAACAAAACATTGTCGTTTTGGGCCTTATCCTACCCTTCACCGGGCAGGCCCAACCTATCTCCGGGCGGGAGGGGAGAGTACTAGGCTTCGCCATGCCAAGGCTGACCAAATAGGCTTGCTAAAGACCAGTCCGGTACAAGCCTCGAAAGCTAGAAGCATAGTAAGGCCATATTTGGATAGAAAAAGTAGCCATTACGATTTAGGTAGCTCTTATCATTTGGACGTCAGATCCTGACCCCTACTTATCATTCACCAGCCATAGTCAGGCTGCCTAAATAAAAAACTATAAATTAATTGAAAGCGTAATTTAATAGATAAGAACAGAAGAAGGAAATTTAGTAAATAATTAGAATTTTGAATATATATAGGACGAATAAATTTAGGCACCCTCAATTAGCAAATTTCAGGAGTCCCCCAACCAACCTATCCCCAGGCTGGAAGCCTTCTACTTTTCCTCCCCGAAGTTCGAAGCGCGAGTGGACCCAAATTACCAAAAAGCGACTTACCAACCTGCAGACTGGAGCTTGTAGAAAAGATGTCTTGAGAAAAGTCCAACTAGAATACCCCCAACAGTGAGAAGTGTCCCCTTTTTAAAGCCCCAATTTTGGAATATGCAAATTAGTTTATGCAAATTAGGTAAAAGTTTCTAGACGAAAAACAGACAAGGAAGTTAAGAAAACAAGTGAATGTTTGACTGAAATTAGACAATTTATGCAAATTAGGTAACAAATGAATTTTATCTGTAGGGCATCCCCGCCCTATTGTACATTTGTAACCCAATTACCTTGTGCACGACAAAGGCTCTAATAAAGAAATTTAGAAGTTTGCTCTTATACAGCTTTCCAACTATTGGAAGAAAAAATTATGTAAACTATGTTTAACCGGAGTTATATATGGTGGCTTTGTATAAACGATGGGGCTAAGGTTAGCTACCAGCATCTTGTTTTGTGGACCGTCGGAGTCCATGCGAATATAAAAACACGGTGAAGGAGAAAATGCGGTGAAGGCCGGAAAATGATGAACGTCTCAAGAAAAGCAATGTACTGGAGCTAAACTGGTGATGGCTTGTTATATTCGTCATAGTGATCTGCATGCATCTCCATTAGTTTACGTTGGAATTAGCTTCTCATTGAATAGGAAGGCGTTAATTATTTTTCCGGTTTAATTTTATTTAATAAAACAAGTTGAGTATTTCCAACACTTATACTTTTAAATAATCACTTACAGCATTATAATTTTATTTTGTTTAGACGATACCCAATGTCCACCTCCACCGGAACAATGTAGTCAGTCTGGCTGTCTAGAAAGGGTTGATGGAAACGGTTGTTTGATCTGCGAATGCAGTTTAGATGAGCCAGACGAAAAGAAAGGTATGATATATGTCTGTTATAATTGCCATAATATAATTGTGGCACGTATCTATAATGAAACCAGAAACCACATAGAACAGTTTCCTGTGCAGTGAAATAATTCTAAGGACAATCCTATTTTAATGTGGCTGGACTAAAATAATGAAAACTGTTATGGGGATTATAATAATATTCGAGCAATTGATACCATAAAACTTATTTGAGGACTACATAGGTTTGAACGGGCAGCCTACCCCATTCTAATTTTATTTTAATTAAAATTTAATTTTATAGCTTAGTTAAGTGATATATTTTTAAATTTAAATCTATGATGAAAACATAGTTATCAATGATTAAATTTACAGTTTTGATGCACAATGACAATAGCGCACAATTTATATTAATATTAATTAATTAATATATATTAATGCCGTTAGTACAGAAGCAAACAAAAAGAATATATAAATGCTTGCATTTTAAACAGTTTCTTGTAATCTATAATAATTTCGAATGTTGCTTC
>JASAND010026580.1:0-42526 GCA_030248195.1 Trissonchulus latispiculum
AGTTTTAGGTTAGGACCAGGCAGGCTGTGACTCAGTATGATATTGTAGACTCTCAATCGAGAGTTAAATATCATCTCACCTTCCCCAGAGTGTATCAACCTCATAACAGGTGTCTGACTACTTAGGGCAATTACTTGATTAAGATACTGCCGGTCTGGGATGTCTCTGTCTAATTTATTCAATTAAATTTAATCAGTAACTGCAAGAATAGCAAATTTAATCATCAATTAATAAGTTATATATTATTATTAATTATTATATATTAATATAATTAATTATGTAATATATTAAATTATTAGTATTATGTATTAATAAGTTAATTTCTTTTAACTAATTAAAAAAAAATATACTTTGAAAATTCCAAGTTGTGCCAATTCGCGTTTTAGAGAACCAGATGACTACATTCTGAAGTTTGTTCCGAGCGATAAAATTAATCTGCAAATCATCAATGCTGATGTGGTTGTGGCTGGCGAAGTTGGGAAGACTCCTTTGCAACAATTCAGGCCGGAGGCAAAGTAATTTCCCTTGTTAGCAATTTCACGAAAAAACGACCCAGTTTAATAATACAATGAACTCGACAGCTCAACTAGTTCTTAAAAAGACCAGGATGATTGGTTTTGAGGTGGCAATGGGATGGACCAGTTTCCATAGAAATAACTTTTTAATAATAAGCCTTCAGTTGCGCTTAATATCAAGAGTACATAATACATAAGCTTAATTTGATTACCCATTTTTTCTTAACCGCATCTCATTTTTCGAATTTTTAGGACCGGCCATCCCCGCTGCAAAAAAAACTGTCCGTCGATGCAACGGCGTCTGTGGGAATGAGTCCAGATGGAAAACCGGATATCAAAGTGTCGGACTGTAAAGCGACGATGGACAGTTTTTCGGTTAATTTCAAGCAGCTGGACGGCGCCGTGGCTGCATCACCTCAAGGCCGCAGAGCCAGTCATTAACGCTGCCGGAAAAACTGAAGTGGAAAAGTAAGACTTACACCTACCTATTCCAAAAATGACTTTTACTCAGGGGGTATATACTGTGTGAAGACATGTGTTCTCGCTTCTGTAAATTCGTTTTATGACAGGTACCGTGCTACCTTCAACATTAACACCACTGGAAGGACTAAAAAGAAAAATTATTCCGAAGCTTTGAGATGGTGTCAATTTTATAATGAAAAGGCAAATTAAAGTATCGCTTAACGTGTCACCTTAGAAATTACTGTCAGAAATCAAAAACTACTTTGGAAAATGACCACTGCAACTTTTCGTGCGTGCATTCGGTTTTAAATATCTCCTCTTGGTTGACTAAATTGTACTTGTCATTGAATTTATCACAGATATCTAATTCAAGACCTTATTTTGTCGAGTTTTCTTTTAAACATTTGAATTACACAGTTTATTATGTTTTGTTAATGCCTGTTTATAATCATTTTTAGCGAAAATTTGTCGGCAAATTAAGAAAAATGCTGGAAGAAACGGTTGGCTTTTTTCGTTGCTATAAGGACGGAGGTACTGCCTCGCTGGGAAAACCGGACAAACCGGAGAAAAGTTCCGAAGAAAAAAGCGAAATCCGAAGAAATCGGAAAAAGACGAAAAATCGAAGGACAAATCTGGTGGACAATTCTGGGCCGTAGAGTAGGCGAAAGTTTTTCAGAATTCATCGCGCCGCGAAATCGGAGGAGGGAACGAAAAGTCGGGCGAAAATTCGGAGAGAAGTCTGAAAGCTGCGGTGAACAGGGACCACCGGTTAGCGAAGAAGTCTTGGTGAATCTGAATCGAGAAGAGTACGAAATCGATTATCGATTCACCAAGAAACCGAAGGTCACCAATGACTATGGAGAATCGGAACACAGCGGGGAAATATCCTATCAGGGCAAGGGGAAAACGCCCTTCTACCCGAAGAATATTCCCAGCTTCAGTGCGAAGGAAAACAGCAAAATGATCTACATCAAGATGTCGGACTACGTTCCCAACTCTTTCCTCTACAGCGCCACCCAGCAGAAGGATTTGCTGGTTCGACTGAACCCAGATACCATCGACGATAAGGACGGATTTCTGGAAACGACCTGCACTCAGGGCGGAGCCTGTTTCGGTCTGCTGTTTCCGGACGAAGCAAGGTCCTACCCGAATCACGACGTGGAAATCGAACTGGAGCCAACGGAAATGCCTGTTCTGCTGGCCCAAAAGGGAAAGCTGACGGCCGAGTTGAAGGGCGATGTGAAAGCGTCGGCCGTTCCGAAATTCGGCAGTTCTTCGGAAAAACCGGAAAATCCAGCGGACGATAAACGAAAACGATCTCAGATGCTGTCTGGAACTGTGGTGGCGAAAGGCGAGGGCACCTTTGAGGTCAAGGATGACAAACTCTACGGAGAGGTCAGCTTCACTCAGTTCAAGCTGGAAGTGAAAGGGGAGAAGAATAAGGAAAAGCAGGACCTGTCCGGGTTGGTGAAAACCTATCTTGAGCACGCCATCAACAAGGAGCTGCTGGGAGGGGTGCCGCTGCCCACGTTCGAAGGCGCGGCCGAATTGAAGGACACTCAGCTTGTGATCAACGACGGCCATGCGGCCCTGGAAACCAATGTGGAACTGAACAAGGAGGTTATCTCGGAGATGGTCAGAAAAGCCATTGAAAAGCATATGCAAGCCTGATCCAAAGACTTGAAAGATGAAGCTTAAAATTTGGCCACAGCTCTGATAAAACTTTTTGGAAACTTGTGCGCGATTTGACCTTGTGATTTTGAACCTGCATTTGCTTGCCAAAGTATAGAATCGTCTTTTGCTTTCATCCTGTCATTCTTTGTACTTGCATACAAGAACTTGATGCTATAGCTTAGTTTAGCATTCTAAGCATCAATGTTTTAGGCTATGCAGCTGTTATACGGCGTTTGGAGAGGGAAAGGGTGAGGTGAACATAAAAATTAGAACTATACAATTGTCGCCACAGTAGAATTTAAAAAATTATTGGACTTTTACATCAAGAAAATTAGGTAAACGAGGGCTAGTAAATAGTTCTCCCTGAGTAAGAGTGCTCACAGCACCCATTGGCTCTCTCCTGTTTCGGACTAAGTCTTTGCCTTAGTGACTGCAGGCAGGCGTTTTTCATTATTCTTTGTGAAAAATTGTTGGACTGTGGGAATCGAACCAATGACTTTCTGCGGCGTATTCTGAAGCTTAAGCCACTGAGCCATTTGAACAACAGAAAAGATGCCACAGGGCAACAAGCATTTTAAGATCAGGCTGAATGGCTGGTTTTCTTAGAACAGTGATCTTAGTTTTCTATATATAACGAGAACTGTTTCCGGTATATAGTTGCTAAAATGACAGTTATGAAATAGGTCGTTTTCTTTCACCAAATACCTAATTTAAAGTCTTTCCTAAGGATTCAGTTTCAAACAATCCCATAACTTGCAGGTGCGAGCTGAAGGTTTGCAGGCTTCAAAGAAACCCTGCGACAGGTTATACTTAGGTGACGAGGAAAAAACTTATGTAACTCTAAAGTTAATTTTAGAAATCGTTTTTTCCTTGTTACTGGTTATCCAATTATGGGCACAGATTAGGACCGTCAAGTGTTCTGCATAAGTGGGCAAGAACTTGGGCAGGGGCAGCAGTTATTGTTTTGTTTTTGTCAGCTTTACGTACAGCGAAAATTAATTGCGTTCCATCTCACAATGGGCTTTTTCGTGCGACGAGTTAAATTTAACTAAATTCTTTTCGCGCACAGGGTTAAAAGGGCCGCCCGTTAAAAGAGTTAAACAATGCATTTCAGCTCAAAGCTCGCGCCCGAACAAGCCCTAAGACATTTTTGAGTCCAAAGTAACTTTTCAGCTTGGTTTCGCTTTTGTGCAAAAAGAAATGAGGTCGCTGAAAATTTCGGAGAGCATATAGAAAACGTTTGTGTTAACAGTTAACATGTTTGGTGCAGCTTTGAGCTATTTGAAGACTGAAGATTCCTGCGCAGATCCAGAGCATTAGATTTAGAACCTGGGCCTGCGAACGGATATAGCTTGCGTACAACAATTTAGATTGCGTCCGACCAAGAGTTTATTATAGGAAGAGTGAGACACTTAGATTTTCCTTAGATTGGGCTTACGGGATGCTTGGCACATTCAGGCCGGAATCTCGGGGGTGGTACCGGTTATCATTGCTAAGCATGTGTTTATAAGCGTTTGAACTAAAACGTATCTGATTGGCTAATCGCTTACCTCATGTCAAGATTAATTGTTTACGAGTACCCCCTCCGAGACCTCGGAAGGGGTACCGCTTAGCGTTGTTAACCGTGTGTTTATATACGATGTTTATTTGTTTATTTATATACTAATGAATCTGATTGGTTACTACAGCTACTACTGAACGCAAATACCTGGTGGTGAGTAAAGGATGGTGACGGATTTAAAACGTGATCCCGGAGCAAAGCGGAGCTTTCACTTCTTGTAAGCAGCTCAGCATCGCCAGGTACATTACATAAGCAGGCCCGACAAATGCCGCTGCTAAAAGACAGTCCGGAAGCAGAGATGAGAATGTCAATGTCAGAAAACAAGGACCCCAAGCCAAACTGACGTGATTGCCCCGGGTAATACAGCACTGTAGTACTAACATCAAACACGACCATAAAAACTCCCCGCCGCCTAACAATCAACAGCGACTAGGATGGTGGAAACCTATCTTGGCTTTTGCAAAGGCTGAATGAAAATAGCGCCTGCAGGAGACGGAGACAGCTTTTGAATACGAAGAGACTGTCTTTCGGGCAGATAGGTTTTAAACCTTAATCGTAAAATAACTAGGCAACCTTTCTCACTTTCCATGCATTTAATTCTTCAATTTAGTAACTTAGGTTTAGAAAATTCTTACTATTCGCTTGGTAACCCCCCCCCACCCTCAAATGATCCTTGTTGTATTGAATAGTTGTAGTGGTAAGCCTTGGGGGGATATCTGGTTACCCTTCCATGCGATGGCAGGAGAGGTAGGTATGTACATATGGCGGGGAAGGTATGTACACGAGGGCATCAGGTGTGTACATTGTCCAAAAATGTATGTACAGTTCGTATCATACCCCCCCCCCCCAGTTTTTCACATTACAAAGTGACATTCAGCGAAACCCATGTATGTATATGTGTATATGTGTGAACAGTGTGAGCGATGTCACGAACGATGTCATGGCGGGATACATGTATGTATATGTGTATATGTGTGTACAGCGTGAGCGATGTCACGAACGATGTCATGGCGGGATACATGTATGTATATATGTGTATATCTGTGTACAGTGTGAGCGATGCCACGAACGATGTCATGGCGGGATACATGTATGTATATGTGTATATGTGTGTACAGTGTGAGCGATGTCACGAACGATGTCATGGCGGGATACACGTATGTATATGTGTATATGTGTGTAAAGTGTGAGCGATGTCACGAACGATGTCATGGCGGGATACATGTATGTATATGTGTATATGTGTGTACAGTGTGAGCGATGTCACGAACGATATCATGGCGGGATACATGTATGTATATGTGTATATGTGTGTACAGTGTGAGCGATGTCACGAACGATGTCATGGCGGGATACATGTATGTATATGTGTATATGTGTGTACAGTGTGAGCGATGTCACGAACGATGTCATGGCGGGATACATGTATGTATATGTGTATATGTGTGTACAGTGTGAGCGATGTCACGAACGATGTCATGGCGGGATACATGTATGTATATGTGTATATGTGTGTACAGTGTGAGCGATGTCACGAACGATGTCATGGCGGGATACATGTATGTATATGTGTATATGTGTGTAAAGTGTGAGCGATGTCACGAACGATGTCATGGCGGGATACATGTATGTATATGTGTATATGTGTGTACAGTGTGAGCGATGTCACGAACGATGTCATGGCGGGATACATGTATGTATATGTGTATATGTGTGTACAGTGTGAGCGATGTCACGAACGATGTCATGGCGGGACCCATGTATGTATATGTGTATATGTGTGAACAGTGTGAGCGATGTCACGAACGATGTCATGGCGGGATACATGTATGTATATGTGTATATGTGTGTACAGCGTGAGCGATGTCACGAACGATGTCATGGCGGGATACATGTATGTATATATGTGTATATCTGTGTACAGTGTGAGCGATGCCACGAACGATGTCATGGCGGGATACATGTATGTATATGTGTATATGTGTGTACAGTGTGAGCGATGTCACGAACGATGTCATTGCGGGATACACGTATGTATATGTGTATATGTGTGTAAAGTGTGAGCGATGTCACGAACGATGTCATGGCGGGACCCATGTATGTATATGTGTATATGTGTGTACAGTGTGAGCGATGTCACGAACGATGTCATGGCGGGATACATGTATGTATATGTGTATATGTGTGTACAGTGTGAGCGATGTCACGAACGATGTCATGGCGGGATACATGTATGTATATGTGTATATGTGTGTACAGTGTGAGCGATGTCACGAACGATGTCATGGCGGGACCCATGTATGTATATGTGTATATGTGTGTACAGTGTGAGCGATGTCACGAACGATGTCATGGCGGGATACATGTATGTATATGTGTATATGTGTGTACAGTGTGAGCGATGTCACGAACGATGTCATGGCGGGATACATGTATGTATATGTGTATATGTGTGTACAGTGTGAGCGATGTCACGAACGATGTCATGGCGGGATACACGTATGTATATGTGTATATGTGTGTACAGTGTGAGCGATGTCACGAACGATGTCATGGTGGGACCCATGTATGTATATGTGTATATGTGTGTACAGTGTGAGCGATGTCACGAACGATGTCATGGCGGGATACATGTATGTATATGTGTATATGTGTGTACAGTGTGAGCGATGTCACGAACGATGTCATGGCGGGATACATGTATGTATATGTGTATATGTGTGTACAGTGTGAGCGATGTCACGAACGATGTCATGGCGGGATACACGTATGTATATGTGTATATGTGTGTACAGTGTGAGCGATGTCACGAACGATGTCATGGCGGGACCCATGTATGTATATGTGTATATGTGTGTACAGTGTGAGCGATGTCACGAACGATGTCATGGCGGGATACATGTATGTATATGTGTATACGTGTGTACAGTGTGAGCGATGTCACGAACGATGTCATGGCGGGATACATGTATGTATATGTGTATATGTGTGTACAGTGTGAGCGATGTTACCAACTGTCATGGCGGGATACATGTATGTATATGTGTATGTGTGCGTACAGTGTGAGCGATGTCACGAACGATCGATGTCATGGCGGGATACATGTATGTATATGTGTATATGTGTGTACAGTGTGAGCGATGTCACGAACGATGTCATGGCGGGACCCATGTATATATATACATATACATATATATATATATATATATATATATATATATATATATATATATATATATATATATATATATATATATATATATATATATATATATATGTATATATATATATATATATATATAATTTCGTTTTGCCATCGCATGGATTATCTACCGGATATCTGCGACCTTTTTTTGTTTTTTGTATTTGACTTAGCATCGTTGGGTACAAAGGAAAACCCGATAGATGCTGCTCTCCGCAGACTACTGAAAGGCGGTCAAGAAGCGGAGAGCGAAGACCAAGGACAGAAAACATGGCCCCCAAGCCAGACTGACATGCGGTATTGGCCAGGGTCAGCACTGCTGAAATACCCTCAGTCACCCTCAAGGTAGCTGTCGTCGTTTGTCAGACGACAACTGCCCCCGCTTATCAACAGTAACTCTGCGACCTTGTAAAGATAACAAAATCAGGGTTTACCCAAAATTAAACCCTTTTTGAGAGCAGTTAAAAAGTTAAAAGCCTTCTCCTACCAGTGGTGGATCCAATCTCACCCCCTCATTCTCGGCTTAACTAAATGCTTACTGTGCATTTAGGTTTCGTTTTGTTCAATTGTCTGGCAAAGCTGATTTTGTATGACATATGGAAAGAGATCGGTTTAGCACTGGAACAAAAAATTCAGCATCTGAACAAACACGAAATCCAAGAAATTGTAGGAGATCACTTCGATTCTTAGGATCACACTATCCCATTGGAGAAAATGATTTCTGTTTCTGTCACCACGTTATGCGTGATTGCAGTAGTTTGGTGCGCTGTAGTCAATGGTAATTCCCACTGTCAGGGTTTTTATATTTTAAGTTTAAACCTTTCCCGGGTAGCTTAATACTAAAAATATATTTCATTATTCTGTAGGTTTGGCGCACACACATAAATAGATCACTGTCACTGAGAATGTGATACAAAATGATACCAGCAGAGATACAAACGATACAAAGCAGCCAACGGAGGTGAGAGTCCCGCTAAACCTATCCTTTCGGGAGGGGGGAATTCCCTAGGCACTATTCAGAAATCGTTGAAAAAATATTTGCTTTTGTCGCTTTGGGACCAGGAAACATCTGACAAATTTACCCGGGAACATCTGCCAGACAAGATCAAAAATTTTTACGCTACCGCCAGGAATCGAACCACGGACCAACCGCTTGGCACTGAAGAGTGCTAACCACTAGGCCAGGCAGCGGAGTACAAATTTCAACATCTCCTTTGTGCTTTTTCTACAGCGGAGAGCAATTTCATTTTTTTCTTTTTTGTTTCCCTATGCTTCAGGCCTCCAGTGCTACAACTGCGAATATCCGAGCAAAGATTTTAATATCTCCGACTGTTCGAATCAAACGCGCAGCTGTCAGGGACAGTACTGTGTGAATGTTTTCGGTATATTTAATGGTAGGTATTTATTACTGAGGGAGCGGGTGATTAAAATTAAAATTAATTAATTAACACTGAATTAAAATTTATAGTTAATAGAGAAACTGTCTCGCACATTCATATAGGCAAGGCCTTTTTTGATGCTACAGAAAATGCAACAGCTGTATTCAGTTTTCTTCATTTCCAGAAGGTAGTGATGTGGTTCGGATCGGATCGGCAGTAAAAAATTCAACCGATCCGATCCAGTATAATTCTTTGTCGATCCGATCCGAGCCGGCGATCCGGGTTAGCTTCTTTAAAAAGCTAGATGAAACTTATTTTAAAGTCGGATTTACAGTGTTAAACACATCTTGCACACTAATTTGACTGAGCTAGCTTCATTTTATTATTACTATAAACAAATGCATAAGGAATTAAGAAAGATTGCTGAAGTAAAATTTCAGAAAACAGAGAGCTAGACAATGAACGTTACGTGCTGGGTAAATATTACGTACCAAAGAAAATACGAAAGCACTTTATCAGTTAAAAGCTATATATAAGGCTAAGAATTAAGTACTTCGAAACTAAAACTGTAACTTTTTTGGATTATTGGATGTTCCTGGATGAAACTCAATTAGAATTTAATTTTGTTGAAGAGTTGGAGACTGAAACTGAAGCCTGAATGGCATCTTAAATCTACATACAGCATAAATTTCAACAATCTGTTTCATATTTTGGGTTTGCAGGTATTTTAAACATTTTTGCTGCTTTTTGAAAACTCAATTACTTGTAAACTTGAACTTGAACTTGCTTTTACAGTTGTCTCTGACAAACTTGCTCAGCCAATTTCCGTAAGTAGAAGGAAATGATTCATGAAACACTGATAATTTGAGCTTGCGATTCATGTGCAAGTACTTCCAGTGCAAAGTATTCAAGTGCAAACTTGGAAAATTTTATGAAATTGGTCCGGATCTCGCGTTTTCACGTATAGATGCCATCGCATATAAAGTGCTCGTGCTGTACGCAAGCATTAAACAAGTTAGTAACTTGAAGTTTACTGTTCACTAAGTGCTAATCTACCCAGCTTAGGTATATATTCTCCCTGAGAAACTAAAAACTTGGAGCAGCTGACGTTGTAGAAGGAAAATAGGATAAGCAAACGTTTGCGCACCAATTGAAGTCATGTTTCGTGACAATTTTGAGTATGGTGAGGTTGCAATTTATATGATGATTGAAATCTAGCCGGATCACCGATCCGACTGGCTCAAGCGATCCGATCCAAGCCGATCCGATCAACATCACTACCAGAAGGGACAGTTTGTAAAAATTCCAGCTGTGCCCGCCTTCAAGGGAGTTGTGGACCTTTTTCTGAGCACTTTTTTTGAGTACTTCAAGTACGGATACCAAAATGAAAAGGAGTCAGTCGTTTCTCTGTCGAAGGTAATGAGGGTATGGGAGGGATTCAAGCCTTCCTCCGCAACCCGGACAAGTTACAAGCCCTACCGCGATCAGCGGCAAGGGGTGAGAAAAAATTGGGCAAGAGGTAAGCAGAAATGACCGGTAAAAATAGGTTTTCGCACCGACACTCTGAAAAATGAAAAATTTTTTACTAAACTTGCTCAAGTTTTTCCAAGAAATTGATCAAAATTTTGAAATCGTTTCTATACAGTGATAGTTTGTCTTCAAATTCTTTAAAAATTGTTGACTTATATTACTATTATATAGCTTTAATTTCTGCTAATGGTACAGCCCCAGTTGGAAGTTTTGGTTCAAGGTGCAAACCCCTCAGAATTTTCCTGGGGCAAGCCCTCCCCCCAAGATCCGAGCCTAAGTTAATGTACGGTGGTGATGTCTCATCTCTCGTGCTGTCTGTCCGTAAAGACGGCAGGCAAAAAGTGTAATGTAATTTACTGTACATTTGGTCATTGCACGGTCGCTGAAACTATGCAAACCTGGCGGGGAAAAGATAGACTGAGCCTAGGGTGCGTTTTTGAATCATACATCTGATTGTTTGACCTGTATTACGGTAAGCCAGATTTTTTATTGCAGTAGGCAATAAATTTATTTATATTTATATTTTTAAATATATATATTATATAAATGTAAATATATATAATATATATAAATTAAATAAATTTATTTTTTATTGTAGGCCATTTTTTGTAGATTTTAATTTGTTCCAGGTAAACCTTCATTCCAGAAAACCTGCGAAAACGACGGTTTCGGTTTCATTGGCTGCAGAACAGAAAATCGCGGTGGCAACGACCTAACCGCTTGCATTTGCAACGACACCAGTTTCTGCAATAGCAGTCCGATCCCTAAACTAAATGTGCCATTAAGTGTTATGCTTTTCATTATTGTCTGTATACATTTTTGTATAACAGTATAATAATAGGTTATGTAAGAAATGAAATTGTCACTTCAGCATCTGAGACCCAAAAAATTCGGGCCTCGGGTGGGATTCGAACACACAAGAAACTGTGTCAGTAAATTGTTCCCTGAGTTGATTTTAATTTTAAGTTGCAGCTGCAGGTCAGATCTTAGCCATATTTTTGATTTGAACGTTGACTTGTTGTTATTCACTCACTCCTTGAGCACACGTACAATAAATTTTAGTTACACACTTTCGCTATCGTTCCGTTGCGAGAACAGACACATTTATTATTTTTATTTCTGACATATTTCTTTTTTCATTAATATTTAAAAACGGTTTTTCGACGGCCTTTCCCCCCCCCCAGATATGGACTTTTTTCCCGCCTACGGAGGGGGCCGCTTACCAGCCCAGAATCCAGTTTTTCCGGTTCTTAGGCACAAACAAGGAAAATTCCGATTTCCGGTGTTTCTTCAAATTTCTCCTCCAGCTCAAGTCGGCTTACCCCTTTTAAATGCTGTACGACAATACTTGCAAACTCTCACAAGTTTAAAGAAAAAAGTTTTAGCCGACTAATGCTGCTGATACAAGCAATTTTGAAAACCACTTTCCTCTACTTGCATTTGTTTGTCAATGCTGAAGACGCCAAGGCATAGAAATAGGCTCTTTAGCAATTTTATGGTACCCAAATACAGTGATGTCTTTAAGTAAGCCACAAGAGGGCTTCTCTTCATTGCATTGCGTTACGGTGTAAGGGAAGCAGGCATAGGAAAGATTGATAAGCCTGCAATGGGAGTTCAGCTGATGGTCCAGTGGTGTAGTGGTTAGCATGTCTGACTCTAGAGCAGAAGGGCCGTGGTTCGATCCCCGGCGGGACCAATTCTTTACTTTCAATGGTGAGTGAAAAGCTGAACCTCCCTCTTCCCTTCTCTCTTCTAGGTCCTGGTTTCGTGGGTACAAGGGTGCCTGACGCCTCCCGTTCGGGCTTGTCCTTGGTTTTTTCTTGGTCCACCAGCCCTGGTAGAAGCGCTACAACGGTGCTCCGCCCACAATGCGCGAATGTTCCCCTTCCCCCCCTCCGTTTGGAGGGGGTCCACAAACATACTCCGCCCCCTCCGTTTGAGTTCCAAAGTTTGAGTTTTGAGTCCCAACAAAAGGGGTCCCTGTCTGAGGGGGGGTCGCCCCAGCAGGCTACGTCTGGCTCATTCTGATTGATTGTTGGCTACTCCCCCCAAAAGGGGGGCCCTTTCAGCCACCGTCCCCAGACGGGTATACCCTTTGTGGAAATAAGCTGAAACTGTCGTAATCCCTTACCAGACCTCTAACCTATCTTTGGGAGGTTTCTGTAATCTCATTGGTTGATGGTGACCCCCCCCCTCAAACTAGGGAACATTCGCGTATTGTGGTCGGAGCACCGTTACGCAATGCCAAGAAGAGAAGCCCTCTAGTAGCTTACTCTTCTTCTTCCTTATATATAGTGCAACTGTGCACTCTTGATTTCACTGTTCCAAGCCTTTTTCGTGCATTAACTATAATATTTTGCCTGTACTTTACAACTCACTCGTTTCAAGGATGTATACTTCGAGGTGCACGAGTGAAGTTTTCACAGCTTGGTTAGCTCAGTGGCTAAGGAGTTAGAGTTCCAGTCCAGTGGTCTCTGGTTCGATCCTCACTACCTTGTTTGCTTTTCTTCACATCTTTCTTTCCTAATTCTAGCCTTCCAAGCTCTAGCTCCAGCCTGCAGCTCTGGCAGAAATGAATTCTAGCAATCGCAACAATTTGATCAAAAACTAAGTAGTAAGGACAGTACGGTCACAGTAAAGTTTAACTTTAATAATGTTTTAGTATACTAGAATACCGAAAAATGTGCATGGGTTCAATTTTCTACCTCAAGCTCGGAACTATG
This sequence comes from Trissonchulus latispiculum, assembly GCA_030248195.1. NCBI lineage: Eukaryota > Metazoa > Nematoda > Enoplea > Enoplida > Ironidae > Trissonchulus > Trissonchulus latispiculum. The sequence goes on from JASAND010026580.1 coordinate 13,047, forward strand.
TTATGGATCAATTCAATTACCTGATCCCCAATCACCAACGAATCAGTTTTAGTAGGAGAATTTGTTTGAGTCACTAAGATCAGGTCCATTTTACGAATGACAACACCTGATAAGCAAGTATAGCATGCAAGTATAGGTTTACCTCAGAAAATTTTCTTGTCACTTCTTAGATGCTAATAATAACTAATAATTATATTAACCGATTACGCATAATTTAATGTTTGTGGTAACACGCAACCGTGACAATAAACTTACTCCTTTGTATGCACTAATTCCAAGCCTAAAAAATTTCATACAGATTCCGTTACTTCAATCCCAAAATATTTCATTTCCAAAGGCAGCCTATTTTCGTTAGCCATTATTTTGTTTCTCCAAAAATTTACATATTTTAGTACGGAATCTTTTCAGCCTTTCCCATTAGCACCTTTTCTCGTTCAGTTGCTGGGTATCTTTTTATCCCCCAAAAAATGAATCAAGCTTTGTATCAGTGCTCATGAATCTGATTTATGCGCTCTGTCTGGTTTTGAGCTGTTCTCTTGGCACAGTGGCTCAGAATTATTTGGTGATTTTTCCCAACCAAGAAGTCACCGTTTTAAGCGCGGATAAATTATTGCACAGTAAGCTTCAAAACTATTTTAATTTTAACTGCATATAAACTATTTTAATATGTGAACATAATAGACAAGAGTAACAAACCTTTAAACTAAAAAATAAAAACTTTAACTAAAACTTAAAGCTAAAAATCCGAGTCTAAGAGTAAGCGCCTAGGTTTTTCTTATTGTTATTACCAAGAGTAAGATGATAGGAAGAGTATGACACGGGACTCTTTCTAGTGTAATTGGCCTGTCAGATGCTCGGCACATTAAGGCCGAAATCTCGGGGGGGGGGGGTCACGGTTAACACAGTTAACCTTGTGTTTATACTTTATATGCGTTTGAACTAAAATGAATCTGATTGGTTAATTCCCTACCTTATGTCAAAATTACGTGTACAAGGTGACCCCCCCCCGAGATCTCGGGAGGGGGGCTCAGCTTAACGTTGTTAAGCGTGTGTTTATATGCGTTTGAACTGAAATGCATGTGATTGGTTACTTAGCTACCGCAACCTTCACCAGTGCCTTTCAATAGCAGCAGCTAAGCAGATCTCGGAGGGGCTACGCGTAAACACGTATATAATCTTGACATGAGGTAAGCGATTAGCCAATCAGATTCATTTTAGTTCAAACGCATATAAACACATGGTTAACTGTGTTAACCGTGACCCCCCCGAGATTTCGGCCTTAATGTGCCGAGCATCTGACAGGTCAATTACACTAGGAAGAGTCCCGTGTCACATTCTTCCTATCATCTACTCTTGTTATTACTGATTAACGGTGCTCCGATCCGACCACAATACGCGAATGTCCCCCATTTGGAGAAGGGTGGAGTGCAAAACATTACCCCGAACTCAAACGAGAAGCTGCTAGCCAATCAGATTGAAATTAAGGTAGTTTCAGCAGCTTAGACTTTCTCTTTGAAGGTTCCCCGTTAGTGGGAGTGTGGCAAAGAGATACCATAAGCAGGGGGGATTGTCAATAGCCGTCCAACATGAGCCCTTTTTGGAGAGCCATCCCAAATGGGGTTTATCCGGACACGCCCTGAAAAGGTCAGGATCAAAAAAGTGGAATTCAATATTTCGAATTTCGATCCCCCCCCTTCAAACGGGTGAAGAACTTTTAGAATTAGCTGTCGACTACCCTCTCCTCGTTTGGTCTAAAAATTGAAACTTACTGCAGTCTAAATGATGACTTGAAAATTATGAGTATAAATGTAATTTCATAATTCCTTTTGGAGACATCAACTTTGAACCCTTATTACTCATTCATTCCTTGGAGTTTTAAGAGACCATTTTTATATCAAAATGCAATTTAACATTTTTTTCTCTAAAGAATGCAGTGAAACTAACTTTGGTTTTTGGATATTATTTTACTGTATTTTCGAAATAATTTAATTTTCCTTATTTTTTTGCAGAATAAAGTAAATTTTTCGTGTGTTTTTCAAGAAATGGTGGATTATTTGATTTCTGCAAAAATGACAAGCTTTCAACGCCAAAATAAGAAAATCCGTTATATCTCATAATACAGAAGAACTAGAAAGTTGCTTCAAAAAGCAAACATGAAGAACTCAACGAGATCTTCCAAATGAGTATAGTAATAACCAACCGTGCAGCTGCGGCTTAACTGTCGGAGGTCAGCTAAAACTGCCCTGTTTAAAGTTTTGAAGCGGGATTGCGCGGAGGGTGTTAGAACGGCAAATCAATTTACTTTGGAAAGTTTCATCAAATGTCATACCGATTTCAGCCGTCAACCAACAATACCTATGTGCCCAAAAGGAATCACCACTTTAAACTAAAGTCAATTAATCGATTTCGTGCTTGCCTGTCATTGTTTTAAATACTGATTTATCTGTTTTACATTATTTATTATTATTTTGTACTATTATGTTATTTAATATTATTTAATATTTATTTTATTTTCACAGACTACAACGACGGCTCCGACCTGTTGCCTTATGAATTCTTTCGACCGCGAATTCTGAAACTGGTCAACCGATTTTCAGAACAGCCGGGAATCGGAGTACATGAAGGATTGAGAATTTTTCGAAGAAAACGCTTATGCAATTTGATAATTGATCCAATTTGCGGCTGACTGCGCTTTTTTGTGTACGATGTTAAGAATGTAACCATCACAGAATTTGCAATACACTAGCACTGTCAAAAGTGCATAGGTATATGATGATGAGTAGGTAACCATCAGAGATCTTCACTTCAGTGCATTGCGTAACGAATGGTGCTTCGACCAAATACGAGAAGAAGAGTGCATAATTGCACTATTATTAAGAAGAAGAGTAAGCCACTAGAGGGCCCCTCTTCTTGGCATTGCGTAAGAGTGCTTCGACCACAATGTTCCCCCGTTTGGGGGGAGGATCGACAGGTACACCCCCTCCGTTTGGTGAAGGGGGGGGGAGCCAAGAGTTGTTTCGGGGGAGGGTTGCTGAAAGAGGTCTCCTTTTTTGGGGGGGGGGGGGGCTCAAGCAGGCTAGGTTTGGCTGTTGGCTGTCACGGTGCAGTTTTTCCCCCGGTGTAAAATTTCCCCCCGGAAAAACTACACCGGTGTCGATTTTCCCCCCGGAAAAATTACACCGGTGTGAAATTTCCGGGGGGAAATTTTGCACCAAAGCCAGAAATAATTCAAATTCCAGTTATGAATTAAGTTTTGCTCATATAGCAACTAATTATGCTTTGATGGTGGAATATGATTAGCCTGAAACGCTGAAATGCCAGAATAATTACTCATTATAACCAAGAGTACATAATACATAAGAGTATGACAGCTGGCATACTCTATGTATTATGAGCTCGCTACATCCGATGCGCGCTATCGGCTGACCCCCCCCCATAAATCAGACCCCCCTCACCCCGCCCCTATACATGTACGGCGTCCAAACGGGGGGTCGGGCTCGTGCTTGTATATTTTGTACACAGATGTGTAAATCATACGAGCTTAAACCCCATACACAAATTGGGGCCCCGTCAAGTTTAACATGTAAGTATACTAACATAGACCCCGACCCCCCGTTTGGACGCCGTACATGTATAGGGGGCGGGGTCAAGGGGGGGTCTGATTTATGGGGGGGGGTTAGCCGGATAGCGTGCAGAGGATGTAGCGAGCTCATAATACATAGCGTATGACGCTTGTCATACTCTTATGTATTATGTACTCTTGTTATAACTCATATACAAAATCAACTTCATTGACATATATAATGAATAAAAATTCTTTAAAAACCAGAAATTTTGAAACGTTAATTAAAATTATTGTTATATTCTACGGCTTATTTCGCATTTGATAAACCTTAATAAAGAAAAATTTTATCATAAAATCCAACTCTAATATTTCTTATGCACTAATATTATATGATTTTATTTCAAAGTAAAAATATATGCATAAATTAAAGCTTACGCTAATCATATTCCACCTTCAAAGCACAATTAGTAGCTTCAATTATGAGCCAAACTCTATTTATAAACAGAAATCTGCATTATTTCTTGCATTGGTGCAAAATTTCCCCCCGGAAAATTCACACCGGTGTAATTTTTCCGGGGGGAAAATCCACACCGGTGTAATTTTTCCGGGGGGAAAATTTTCAAGGGGGAAAAATCACACCGTGACATTGGCGACCCTCCCCCCAAACGGGGATGACTTTTTTGTGACCCCCCCCCAAACGGGGACCCTTTTTGGAAATAAGCTGTAACTACCGTAATCCTATGCTAGACCCCCAAACGGAGGGGGGTTTCTGCGATCTGATTGGCTGTTGGCTACCTACCCCCCCCACCAAACGGAGGGGGTATGGGCTGTCAATTTGGTCGCCCCCCCAAACGGGAGATTATTCACGTATTGTGGTCGGAGCACCGTTACGCAATGCCAAGAAAAGGAGCCCTCTAGTGGCTTACTCTTTTTCTAATATATAGAAGAAAATCATAGACTCTTGACGAGAATGCTCCTTGCTTGGTGAGTGGAAGTAAAGCAGAGGATTATATACGGTAGTTTCAGCCAATTTCTTGAATCAAATCTGTTTCTGTTGCATAGCGCTTCTGCCAATACTAATCTATGATTTGGTCATTCGTACTCCACCAGCAAAAGTCAAAGTTGCTGCAATCTGGAAGGATCCGTTCCTTTTTGGGCGAAATCACCTAAAGAAACACATCCCCTATCAGTACCACTACTTGTGGGCAGCAAGGAACATTCTCGTATTGTGGTCGAAGTACCGTTACGCAATGCACTGCAATGAAGATCAACTGATGGTTACTCTACACAATGTATGCACTTTTGACAGTGCTAGCTATTCAGCTGTTTGTTACCTTCCCACTGTTCAAGAGCAGGGCACACTTAACGTTCAGTTGAAGATAGAATAGGTAAAAACAACAGTATATGATAAATGTTATATATATATATATATATATATATATATATATATATATATATATATATATATATATATATATATATATATATATATATATATATATATATATATATATGGCTGGGAACATAATCTGCACGATAGCGGGTGACCACCCCGCAACTTGAATCCTAGTGACCCGCTCACAAATCAGTACCTAGCCTAAACTGGCAAATGCTCGCATGTATGTTGGTGTTGAAGCTAGAAATGGGTTTGCATCTTTTCAACCCAATATCGAGCTTCAACACATAAGCATACAAGCGAGTGAGCGTACCCTCGGGTTCGTCCATCAGGTACTGATTTGTAGAGGTGGCTCAGCCGCTATCGTGTCAATTATGTCGCCAGCCTAATAACTGAAATTCCGCCTGCAACTAAAACTTGACATTACTTTGAGCTCCCGGATAATGTCGTCACTCGTCCCACGAATGAAACTGAAATCATCTTGGATAGCCGACTAAAATCGAAAACTAAAACAACACTAAAACGGTAGTTGATTGATGGATGCGTCAAGTGGCAACTTGCAAAATGCAAGTTGCAAGTTGCAAAGTGCAAGTTAGAGTTGGAACTTGCAAAATGGAAGTTGGAATTATGCAAAATGTTGTAGAAGCTGTCTGCAGTTGTTATGTTAATATTAGTTTTGGTTTTGTGTGTGTCCCGACGTAGTGGACTAACGGAACTGGATTGCAAAATGACATTTTCGTTCGGTTAGACGCAGAGGTCAGAGTAGTAGGGACGTTTGATTTTGTAGAAGCCACTTTGCAAAATGCCATTTTCTTTCCGTCAGATGCAGAGAGAGGTAGTTGTTGCAAGGGACGTTTGGTTTTGTACAAGACATTTTGCAAAATGTTATTTTCTTTCCGTCAAATGTAGACCGAGGTAGTGGTACTAAGGGGGTTTCGCATGTGTACAAGACACTTTGCAAAATGTCATTTTCTTTCCGTCAGGTGCAAAGAGAGGTAGTGGTTGCAAGGGGCGTTTGGTTTTGTACAAGACACTTTGCAAAATGCCATTTTCTTCCCGTCAGATGCAGAGAGAGGTAGTTGTTGCAATGGACGTTTGGTTTTGTACAAGACATTTTGCAAAATGTTATTTTCTTTCCGTCAAATGTAGACCGAGGTAGTGTTACTAAGGGGGTTTCGCATGTGTACAAGACACTTTGCAAAATGTCATTTTCTTTCCGTCAGGTGCAAAGAGAGGTAGTGGTTGCACGGGGCGTTTGGATTTGTACAAGACACTTTGCAAAATGTCATTTTCTTTCAGTCAGATGGCGTGATAGTGGTAGTAAGGGGGTTTCGCATTTGTACAAGACACTTTGCAATAAGCCTAGACAGTAGCTAAAGTTTGAGCCAGACAGTAGCTAAAGTTTGAGCCAGACAGGTAGCTAAATTTTGAGTAAGCATCGTAGCCATTCCTCAAGTGTCCCTCATGTTTCGCCTTTGTACCAGCGGTAAATCATCATTGTCTCAGTGTTGTTGGGAAGAACCTATTATTTTTCGTCCATTTTCCCGCGTAGATTTTAGGGGGGGATAGTTTTTCTTCCTCCCCCCCCCCCCCGCCATTCTCTCATCCCCCTTCCCATAGGTGGGTTGGGGGGGGATGGGGGGACCCCCATAGGTGTAATTGGGGGGGAGGTTTGGGGGGGGGGGGTAACCCCCCCCATCTATTTTTCCAAACCACCCCCAAAAATTGGTGGGGGCCCCCGGCCCCCCCCCCAACTGGGGGGGGGGGTAGTGAAAGGCGTGAAAAATTGCCCAAAAATCGGGTATTTTTAGGGTAAATTTTGCAAAATTTTTCAAAAACGTTCAAATTTTTGGCTTAAAGTGTTCATTACTGCGTGAAATGCACGTTTTCAACAGTTTTATGGACTTTCTGGCTCAATAGTGACCTTATTTTGTTGTTAGAAACATGTTGGCAACCAAGTTTTCGAGTTTAAAACCCCTGTCTAATGTTAAAATTAGTTAATGGTTGGGTGTTTTCTCGCATTAGCAATGGCTGAAAATGCGATTTTTGGCATAAAAATAGGAAAAAATTTTTGGGGGAGGTTTGGGGGGGTCTTGGGGGGGGGGGGTTTGGGGCATAGGTGTAACGGAGATTTGGGGTGGGAGAGGCTCCCCCCCCCAACTTTTTTGGGGGGGGGGGCCCTCTGGCGACCCCCCCCCCCCCCCCCCCAGGACCCCCCCAACCCTCCCCCCAAAAATTTTTTCAATTTTTATACCAAAAATCGCATTTTCAGCCGTTTCTAATTATGAAAAACATATAACCATAAATGAATTATAACATTAGACAGTTTTTTTAAACTCATAATCTTGATTGCCTACAAGTTTCCAAGTCCAAAATAAGGTCAATATTGAGTCATAAGATCCATAATACAGTTAAAAACGTGTATTTCTCATAATAATGAACAGTTTAAGCCAAAAATTTCGACATTTTTGAAAATTTTTCAAAATTTAACCTAAAAATACCCAGTTTCTGGCAATTTTTCGCGCCACCCCCCCCCCCCCCCCCCCAGTTGGGGGGGGGACGTCCCCCCCCCCCAAAAATTGTGGGGGGGGGGGGGGTTAAAAAAAAGTTTGGGGGGACCCCCCCCCCCCCCCCCCCCCCCCCCCCACCTTACACCTATGGTTTGGGGAAGGTCTAAAAAGGGGGCCCGCCCCCAAATTTTGGCGGGAGGGGCCCCCCCCACCCCAAAACCCCGTTACCCCTATGGGGACCCCCCAAAATGACAAATTTTCGCGAAACCCCCCCCAGATTTTCAGATTTTTGTTATCCTTCCCCCCCAAATTTTCGGGCCTAAAGTGGTCAAAAATGGACCCTCACCCAAATTGAAAATTGAGGGGTGGTTCCCCATCAGTTTTCCTGGAACTTTGGGTCTGGGGAAGGTAACGGTAAATCTTGGCCGACCTCCGAAATGTTAGGGGGGGCCCCCAACCCCAGAATTCGGACCTCAGAAATTTCGAAAAATGGTCGAAAAATGCAAAATTTTCTATAATTTGGCCCTTTTTCATCAAAATAAGCCTTGTTCTTAACGTTTTAGGTGTTTTTGCACCGTTTGTCGGGGCGCGATAGCGCCCCTACATAATATGGGTAAAAAGGCGTCTGCGCGGCCCCCTGGAGACCGTGTTGGCCTGGTGCCAGCTAATTAGAGGTCCGGGAGTGGTAAAAAGGTTACCATCGTAAACAACTCGAGTAGTACTACAAGTACCACCATACTTTTGGTTCGAATTCGAAACTTCGAATTTTTGCACTAGGCGATAGTTACCGTGCGTTTGTTTTTTTTTTTTCTCGGTGAATAACGCTTATTGGAAATGCATTTTACGGCGAAGTGTTGGAACGATGTGGGCATTTTGGCACCATACTACTATTATATGTTGGTAGACAGGATCCCCCCATGCTACCTTTTTTTGGTCATTTTGGCACCTGGCCAATTTTGGCTCTGTGCCAAGGTCCCAAAGTCGGACTTTCGCTATTTTTCGCAAATTTTGGTCACACTTTTCTAGAACTGGGTAGAAGCTGGAGAGGTCTAGTATCTTTTGTTGAAAACTACCAGTAGGGGTGCATAAAGTAACGAGGGGGATTTTTTAATTTTGCTCCCTAGCTTTCAGGAGATGGGCCCAAACTTTGCATTTTTTTGGCCTGTTTTGGCGAAAAGTTTCTAAGTCCCACTTTTACTAGAAATGGCCTAAAAGTCACTAAAAATGGCGTTTTTCGGCCTTGGGGTGGTACCCATATATAGTAAATCGGGGTCGCTGAAAACGATGAGCATACTGCTGAGGTCGGTGGATGTGACCCCTGACCCACAGCGCCCACCCACAGTGGGTCCGGTGTGGGTCAAAAATGAAAGTCTTCAAAAGTGGTCAAGTTTGGTATCAAATGAAAGCCCTTGGCGAGGCCATCAACTTTTGTCATTATGCCACCCACAAAAAGTGGCTCCACCGACCTGTGGGTGGGTGCCCCACCCACAGTGGGTCCGGTGTGGGTCAAAAATGAAAGTCTTCAAAAGTGGTCAAGTTTGGTATCAAATGAAAGCCCTTGGCGAGGCGATCAACTTTTGTCATTATGCCACCCACAAAAAGTGGCCCCACCGACCTGTGGGTGGGTGCCCCACCCACAGTGGGTCCGGTGTGGGTCAAAAATGAAAGTCTTCAAAAGTGGTCAAGTTTGGTATCAAATGAAAGCCCTTGGCGAGGCGATCAACTTTTGTCATTATGCCACCCACAAAAAGTGGCCCCACCGACCTGTGGGTGGGTGCCCCACCCACAGTGGGTCCGGTGTGGGTCAAAAATGAAAGTCTTCAAAAGTGGTCAAGTTTGGTATCAAATGAAAGCCCTTGGCGAGGCCATCAACTTTTGTCATTATGCCACCCACAAAAAGTGGCTCCACCGACCTGTGGGTGGGTGCCCCACCCACAGTGGGTCCGGTGTGGGTCAAAAATGAAAGTCTTCAAAAGTGGTCAAGTTTGGTATCAAATGAAAGCCCTTGGCGAGGCGATCAACTTTTGTCATTATGCCACCCACAAAAAGTGGCCCCACCGACCTGTGGGTGGGTGCCCCACCCACAGTGGGTCCGGTGTGGGTCAAAAATGAAAGTCTTCAAAAGTGGTCAAGTTTGGTATCAAATGAAAGCCCTTGGCGAGGCGATCAACTTTTGTCATTATGCCACCCACAAAAAGTGGCCCCACCGACCTGTGGGTGGGTGCCCCACCCACAGTGGGTCCGGTGTGGGTCAAAAATGAAAGTCTTCAAAAGTGGTCAAGTTTGGTATCAAATGAAAGCCCTTGGCGAGGCGATCAACTTTTGTCATTATGCCACCCACAAAAAGTGGCCCCACCGACCTGTGGGTGGGTGCCCCACCCACAGTGGGTCCGGTGTGGGTCAAAAATGAAAGTCTTCAAAAGTGGTCAAGTTTGGTATCAAATGAAAGCCCTTGGCGAGGCGATCAACTTTTGTCATTATGCCACCCACAAAAAGTGGCCCCACCGACCTGTGGGTGGGTGCCCCACCCACAGTGGGTCCGGTGTGGGTCAAAAATGAAAGTCTTCAAAAGTGGTCAAGTTTGGTATCAAATGAAAGCCCTTGGCGAGGCGATCAACTTTTGTCATTATGCCACCCACAAAAAGTGGCCCCACCGACCTGTGGGTGGGTGCCCCACCCACAGTGGGTCCGGTGTGGGTCAAAAATGAAAGTCTTCAAAAGTGGTCAAGTTTGGTATCAAATGAAAGCCCTTGGTGAGGCGATCAACTTTTGTCATTATGCCACCCACAAAAAGTGGCCCCACCGACCTGTGGGTGGGTGCCCCACCCACAGTGGGTCCGGTGTGGGTCAAAAATGAAAGTCTTCAAAAGTGGTCAAGTTTGGTATCAAATGAAAGCCCTTGGCGAGGCGATCAACTTTTGTCATTATGCCACCCACAAAAAGTGGCCCCACCGACCTGTGGGTGGGTGCCCCACCCACAGTGGGTCCGGTGTGGGTCAAAAATGAAAGTCTTCAAAAGTGGTCATGTTTGGTATCTAGTGAAAGCCCTTGGCGAGGCTATCAAGTTTTGTCATTATACCAGCCACAAAAAGTGGCTCCACCGACCTGTGGGTGGGTGGCCGGCGTGGGTCAAAAATTAAAGTCTTCAAAAGTGGTCATGTTTGATATTAAATGAAAGCCCATTTGCTCACATTTGCCCTGCCTATTGCATTGTTCAAGCTCCTTATCTGCGTTAGCTCACTGCTGGAAAGGGAACCTTTAAAATGACCTTTAACCACTGGTCACTATGGTCTATGGTGCCTACTGACCACTGGTCAAACCGCCTAAAACAACGTTTTTCGGCCCTATGGAGGTATCCATATAGTAAATCCGTGTCGCTGAACACGATGGGCATACTGTCGAACTCTTTGGGGAGGCGAAAAAGTTTTATCCTTATACTACCCACAAACACAGGTTGCAGCAGCGGCCGAAGCTTGGGGCGGAGGTGAGAATTCAGTGGTACTATATATTTATATAATCAGTTTTCTGTTCTACCTACGGCACTGTTCAAGCTCCTTGTATCCATTACCGCATTGCTGGAAAGGGATCCTTTAAAATGACAGAAGGACAAGAAATAAAAATGCTCCTCTGGAGCATGAAAAAAGTAATATGGGTTGTGGTGAGGTTGTAAAATCAAGAGAGGACTAGTCTTTAAAATGCTTAATATGGGGCTAGGTTCAAAAATAGAAGAGGACTAGGTTGTGAGCGAATTAATATGGGCACAGCTTCGCCGAACAACCCATATTCGCGGGATTTCACGTTTCGTCTTAGCTTAGAGCTATCAATGTCAGTCAATAAAAAATTTAAACGTTGAATACTCATTGAATATAGCTGTTTGCATGCACTGTTAGACTAGCTAGGAATATATACGAAAATTATCATCATTTTGTTGTGTTGGACTACGGCAGGCTCTACTACTAGGAGAGATCTAAGGCTATGATGCTAAAGCTATTGGTCCAAGTCGGAGGAAATAGAAGATCGTCGGAGAGTCCTAAATTATTCTTGAATATAAATTTTCCGTATAAATGGATACGTAAATTGCGCAGGTTAGTATAAAGCATTTATCGAAGAAAACGCTTACTAAAATAAAAGTTCGAATAAAGCTCGAACACATACCGTAGCTGTAGATTATTTATGAACTATAAACTAAATGTATCGTGGATATGCATAATAATTTACATTGACAAACCGCGAATATGGGTTGTTCGGCGAAGCTGTGCCCATATTAATTCGCTCACAACCTAGTCCTCTTCTATTTTTGAACCTAGCCCCATATTAAGCATTTTAAAGACTAGTCCTCTCTTGATTTTACAACCTCACCACAACCCATATTACTTTTTTCATGCTCCAGAGGAGCATTTTTATTTCTTGTATGATGATAGCAAGTCAAATTATATATGCCCGCATGCGAATTTATAGTAGCCAAAGTTTGATAGTTGGTTAGATATATACTTGCAAACCTTCGAAAATCCTCAGCATTTTGGCCAATTTTGGGAGGTAAACTTTGGTCAAGTACGTACTGTACTTACAGAATCAAACTTAGAAACCAATCTGGTACTGTAGGGTATACTTCTAGACTTGCTCTTTCCAATGGGCTATACTAGTCAGCTGCAGCTGCTATGGTTGGGGAGTAGGCGTCCTTGTTTTTCCTCTTCGTAAAATTTGGCAATTTCTGAGGTTATGAAAGGATATTTCATGGGCCGGGGGGACATCCCGCTCCCAATTGAAATACGCCAGGGTGGGAAGAAACTATCGGGGAGATTTGCAAAAACAATAATGGGTATTTTGTACGTATTTTTCGTTCTCAACTGTGCCTTAGGGTAAAAATAGATTTTATTGGAAGTTATAAAAATGTGGACACCCAAGAAATTCCGGTGGAGACAAGCAAAAATAATGAAAGAGGGCGATTTCGGGGGAGGGTGACCCGCTGTAAAAATACCGTGATGATATTATATATAATTATTTTAATTTGGATTTATAGATATGAATGAAATTTCAATCAATGCAACTGCTAGTAGCGGACTGGCTGGTTCAAGCTGGCTCTAGTGGTCTGGATTAGGCTTGCTGTACCAGTCGTATGTTGATTAGCAGTGTAGTGTCTCCTGTGTTTGCATATAATAACATATATATATACGCATTAAACAATCCTACAGAACTTTGCATGTGAAGATGGAGGCTGAAGCTAATGATTTGTTGGGTATGTATTTACTTAATTATTATTTATATTTATTTACCGAATCGCTTTCATTTTTGCAGATGTGTTCAAATCTGTAGCTTGGCTGGGAGCGCTGTTCTTCGGACTATTATACGTTATGTATATATATACGATACGTATACAAGGTGCGCAACTGATGTGTCGTGTGATATATACGGTATATACATTTCACGGACAGTGTGACCGTTGGAGAAATTTTAAAAATTGGAGAAATATCGCCAACTAAATGGCGATTTTCGCCAAAGTTGAAGTAAAGTCCAAACAGAATTGCAAAAACTTTATTGTAAGTAAAAACTTTTTTCCTGAATAATTCCAGTGTGGGCCACCGGTATGAGCTATTTAGAATTTTAATAGTCTATGTTGAAGAGCGCCCAAAACTGACCTAGAAGCTTTATATATTACCGTGACCGCCGCTGCATCTCTGCAAATTTTTTGGGACTTTGAAATTTTTGGAAGTTGGTGTGCTAACAAATGCCGAAATTTCGCAAAATTTGCCGGGTCACCCTGAACGACTGGAAAGACCTAGACCAAAGCGGATTATATGTATGATGTGTAGGGCATCTGTTGCGCTTCATGATGATATATGCCACACTGCTCTGACACCTCCGGTGCGACCTGGGGGTGACCTAGAGTTGGCGGGGAAACACCCACGGCAGGAAAAACCCACTTTCCAAAATGAAAATTTGTTTCTACCAATTGACCAGAAAGGTCAAACTAATCACAAGAACCAAAAATGCTCCTTCGTCGCACGTAAAATACATATGAGTACTCTCAGGCAGATTGTACAAAGACGGAAACTAGCCTGTAAAATGCATATGAGTGGCGTTGAGGTTGTAAATTAAGGGAAACAAGTTGCAACGGCTTAACATATGAGCCTGTCCTATAACGAGGCTCATATTGGCGTATGTCATAATCAGGCGCGTAGCCAGGGGGGGGCAAGGGGGGGCATGCCCCCCCCCCGAAATTGGGTTGCCCCCCTGGAAATATCTATCATTAGGAAATATTTATGACGCAGACAGCAGCTGTATACTGCGTTCAACCTGGAAATTGGTGAAAATATTACAGTTTAGAACTAAAATCCAAAAATTTTTCGCGCCTTCGGCGCGAATTCTATATTTTTTGTAGTCAATTCCAAAATTTCATTTCAATTACATAATCGCAAATATATATATATAATATGCCTGATCTTAGTTAGTATAATGTAGTAAAGTTTGGTACCTATTTACCGTTTTTTGCTGTGTTCGCACTTTTTTCTGGAAAATAGCAAACATCTTTTGGCTACCGTATAACGTTATAGTATATATAGAAGTTAGCATTTGTTCATTCACTCACTTCCCTTCAGATAAATTTCCGAATAGGCTTTCTGTTATTGAAATCCAACTATATATGTACTTTAGATTATGCTAACCTTTATAATTATACCTTACCTTACCTTACACGAGGAAAAATGTGCTCAGAAAAAATTCATTTCAGGCAGCAAAATTTAAAAATTCAACTTCTGGGGCTCCGCCCCCAGACCCCCCAACTGGTGTCAGTTGCCAAAATCATGTAACGGCGGCATTTTAAATTTTCTATATCTCAGAAACTGCTAGTTTAAAGCCCGAAAAATAAGCTAACTTAATAAAATGCTTGTGGTTCACTTTTTAATTGCAACAGTTAAGTTTGAAAAAATTTTGGCTTGCCCCCCCCCCCCGAAATTTTTTTCTGGCTACGCTAGTGGTCATAATATAATTTGTCGAAATTTGACTTTCATATAAATAGCACGTAAAGCTTTTCATTACAAAATTGTCCTTCACACATCTTGTCGCTAAGACATTATACTGTGCATACGCATTATACGGCATGCCACTCTGCGCTCTGACTCAGAGCCATGTGGGGAAAGCATAACGTATATATGTGAGAGTAGTGTGTCATAGTGTTCCGAGAATACAGTAGGTGTACTATAGTGCTTCCGGAAATAGTAGGTGCCATGGTGTTTCGGGGAACATCAGCTTGCATATGTACAGTACACTTGAGGTGTCGCAGTTCACTTTTCTGTCCATTTCTTTCAAGCCACAATGTTAACATGTTATGTCTATTCATTCGTTTTTTCTTTAATATGATGACCTAATGATCTTTAAGATGGCTGCACTGTGACGCCAATATGAGCCGTTGCAACTTGTTTCCCTTAATTTACAACCTCAACGCCACTCATATGCATTTTACAGGCTAGTTTCCGTCTTTGTACAACCTGCCTGAGAGTACTCATGTATTTTACATGCGACGAAGGAGCATTTTTGGTTCTTGTTTTCCATTCTTTTACATATGTATGCGCAAAAAAGAACCAACATAATATATTTCCGAACACCATGCGCAAGCAGATTCTATTTTGACCACTTTTCGAAAATTTCACATTTGACCCAAAATCACTTACGTCCCCACTCCACCCCACCACAGCACTCTACAGCCACTTTGAGCATGCAGTTCTATGACAAAAGTTGCTCAGCTCACTTAGGGCTTTCATTTGGTACCAAATTTGACCACTTTTGAAAAATTTCATTTTTGACCGAAAATCGCCTAAGTCCCCATCCCACCCCACCACAGCACGCTACAGCCACTTTGAGCATGCAATTCTATGACACAAGTTGCTCAGCTCACTTAGGGCTTTCATTTGGTACCAAATTTGACCACTTTTGAAAAATTTAATTTTTGACCGAAAATCGCCTACCGAAAGTCCCCACCCCACCCCACCACAGCACTCTACAGCCACTTTGAGCTTGCAGTTTTATGACAAAAGTTGCTCAGCTCGCTTAGGGCTTTCATTTGGTACCAAATTTGACCACTTTTGAAAAATTTCATTTTGGACCACCTGACCCCTTACCGACCTGACCCCTCAGACGGTCAAGTGGAGCCAGCCCAGCAACATGGGTGCGTTGTACAGCAAAACGGACACCGGAAATGAGCTGGACGCACCAGAAAACCCTTATAGAGAAAGTTTTGAGAGGCCAAGTAGAGCCTAGTATGGACCTCCAGGAAACGGTTGCCGACATGACCCTCCAGACGACAAAGTGGAACCAGCCCAGCAACTTGGGTCAGTCGGGCAGCAAAATTGATAGCGGGAATCAATTCTCCGTCCGCAAAAACCTTTGTATGCAAGATTTGAGGCTTCCAGGTCGCAAAATAAGCGAAAAAACTATGTTCAAAGTTGGACCCAAAATTCACCAACTTTGGCAAGCCAGGACCCAAAAATTCCGCTCAGGGCCGGAAAATCATATAGCAATTGAACGACCCTGATATGTGTCCTATTCAGCCATATAGGCAGTATTGCCCCATATATAGCCCAGTCTGACTTATTAAGGCGACTTTGAAGCATACATGTACGCTTTGGACATTTTAGCGTTTGAGCCGACTTTGGTCCCCAGCCAAAAATTTTTTACGGTTACGGGAGGCATAAGAACTAGCTTACCGTTTTATTTTTGTTACGTACTACAAGAATATAATATATGGTTTTCATAGGCAAACATTTTTCTATCTGTTGTTATTAAAGCTACAAGACCCCCTTACCAGACGTCAAAGCGGAGAACCGGAAAAAAAATCACTCGTAAGTGATTTTTGGCGCAACTTTTTAACGGAAAGTGGTACGGGGATGAAACTTCGCACACATACTAAACTCGACACGTACAATTTTTTGCGCACATAATCTGCGCAGGATCTGCGCAGGAATCTGCGCAGCTTCTGCGCAGCCTTGTTTTACACTGTCATTCGACCATTTTCACTCATATTATAGGGGTCGCTACCGCGACCCCTATGATACATTTGTTTAATAGAGCCATAGATTAAATTGGTATAGGTTTTGCCTGGGTTCGTTTTGTGATGGGTGGTCCAGGGGGTCGAAATCGGACATGGTGCCATTTCAAGCCAAGTTTTCAATTTTGGCCAAAAATGCTTGTTTTTAGATGTATATTTTATATATATTCTTATATTGTTGTTGTTGTTGCCCTCTCCGGTAGCCGAGTTCAGTTCGACAACTCCAGGACCATCGCTCGAGCGACCTCGATGGGATTAGTCCAAAGATCTTCAACAGTGAGGTCACTAGGATTGGCCGGGCAGTTGAAGAGGTGTATAGTCAAAGAGGGGGAAAAACATGGTCGCCTACTCCCCAACCATAGCAGTTGCAGCTGCCTACTATAGCCCATTAGAAAGAGCAAGTCTAGAAGTTAGTATACCCTACAGTACCAGATTGGTTTCTAAGTTTGATTCTGTAAGTACAGTACTTGACCAAAGTTGACCTCCCAAAATTGGCCAAAATGCTAAGGATTTTCGAAAGTTTGCAAGTATATATCTAACCAACCATCCAACTTTGGCTACTATAAATTTGCATGCGGGCATAATTTGACTTGCTCTATCACATGGCAATAGTGATTTTCCCTACGTGCACCCAGTAAAATTTGACTACGTTTTTTTCCCACATAGGGTCCACTAGAGCGGGAAAAACATGGTGACCCAAATTTTCAAATTTTTGCGTATGCTTCAGGAAGGCGTAACTAATGCCTCAGGAAAGAGAATGCTTTAAAACCGCTAAAAAACTCAAAATATGCCAACTTTGAGCATTTTTTGAAACTCTCGCTTGACAATTTGATTTGCAGCATCAACATGCCAGGTTTCATAAGTTTCTATAGTAAAAATGAAAATTTTGAAAAAAACTTAAAAAATGATGGGATATTGCAATTTTTAACACAACGAACTTATTTCTAGCGATATTCTGCATATTATGGCCAGTTCCCAGCAGGTTTCATGCCCAAACAGGTTAGGTGCGGCAGATTTGGCATTTTGACCAAAAAATCGGGTTTTAAGCTTGTTGTGACGCTAGAATGGTGCCTGGTAGTTTTGCACGCTAAAAACAGCTGAAACAACGCTTTTAAACCACTCTAAATGGTTGCTTGCTAGAAATCCGTGCCATGTTTTTTCTCTCACCATGTTTTTCCGATTCGCGGGTAAAAAAACATGGACAAATCCTGTTACTGCCAAAGCTGAGAGAGGTGTAAGAGAAGTTTGAATATACGATTGGATAGGTATTTGCCCACGGTACGTAACGGTATACTCAAACCGATCCAAATCCAAACGAAGAAAAAGTTGGAGGCTTGCTTCCCTATTTATGTTTCCCCCCCCCCCCCCTGACTATATATATTTATTTATCATAGGGGTTACTGCAGTGTGGTTTGCTTTATTTGGAAATTTCTATTGGTTTCTAATTTTTATTTCTAACTTCGCTCTGTAGCTTTCAGGAAATAGGCCCAACCTTTGGATTTTGGGTAGCTCCTTTTTTACCAAAAAAGGCAACCCTTTATTTTGGGTATATATATACGATTTCTGGGATGCTCGCAGACAGAACGGACAACCTCAAAAAATCTTATTTTCTTCTTACTATGCCAGTTGATTATCACTAGTAGGCATAGTAAAACCTGCAGATATCAGCTTGTTTTGATGAGCGGTTAATGAGTGAGGTCCATTTTTGTGATTTTGCCATGACAGCTAAATGGCCAAATTTACTTATTGAGTTTGTTACACTCAGGCGCGTAGCCAGGGGGCGAGGGGGCATGCCCCCCCGAAATCAGAGACAAAAGAAAAATTTCTAATGAGTAGCAGCAGCGAGAATAAATATTTCAAAAATATTTCGTCTGCGGCGCTACTTTTGAACGAAAATATCTCAAAAAGCTCCAGATTTTGCTTGAAAATTTCCACCAACTGTTTAGTTGCGGTAGAAATTTCATTCATACTAAATAAAACCATGGAAGATATCACAAAAGATTGATCTACAGTACGTACATTTCACCGAAAGCAGGACTGGTGGCGTAATTTCCAAATTGGCGAAAACGGCAAAATGTCGCAGTGTTAGTGATTTTCGCCAAAGTTCCTAACAAAGAGCAGGGTCGACATTTTTTGGAAAACTTTGTTCCTGAAATATATAACGGGAAAACGGTAATTTTTGAAAAATTCATAACTTTAGTGATATCTGAATAATTGCTGTGGGAACATGCGCTATCTGAGGGGTTAGGGGGGGGGGGGGATTGCTCAAAAAAATTGCCCAATGACACACTTTTTTTCCTGAAAACAAAAATTTGGGGGTGCTGGCAGTTTTTCAGAAGAAGAAATTACTAAGATTATTCACTGAAAAGGTTCACAAAATTTGCTCGTGGGTGGCAATTTTACAATTTTTTTTAATTTTTCTTAGAGGCACCCCAGACGCAGTTATTTGCAGTCATAGCTACGTATTATCTTTGAAATCGAGTATTCTTTGCGTATTTGAGTACACTATCACCGGAAAAACTTTTTCTGTTGCCTTTATTTTTCAACTTTCTGCTTTGGGTAGTGGGCTTTTTGGTATTTTTATAGAATTTAGCAGCTTCTGAGGGCTCCGATTCCCTTGTATGGCTTGTTGATTTATATGTGCCACCCCTTGTTTAGTATATTTGATGTAAGACATAAGCTGTCGTTCTGAACATTCTAAAAATATCATGCAATTGCAAATATGTACGTAATCGTAATTAAACTAAATTATAGTATTTTCGGCTATGCGCACCTTGTTAACGAATTGCGCAAAAAATTTAGAGGCAGTGCGCAGAAGAGCGCAAAAGTGTTTGAGCAAATAAAAACACTGCTCTACGCCGGTGTGGCTTTTTCCCCCCGATGATTTTGACCATTGGAAAAAAAGCCAGAGTCACTGTCTAGAGTCTAGACCTATATTGAGCAGTTATCTTGGATTTTTGGGATAGTTACTATTTTGAAAATAATCAGCAGTTCAAGTTATACTAAACAATATCGTTTGTACGTGGTTAGTCCCTCAAATGAGCAACTTTTGGACTAATATGTCACGTCAGTCGTTCTGACCGCTACACACAACAGTTCATCCTCAAATTCAGCTTAGAAAAGCTAAGAGGGCACTTCGGCATCTACTGGCCCAACACACGTCTTTGCATAGTCAGGTCCACACATCGAAGAATCCGGGATGGAAATGATGTGGGGGACTGGACCCAACCGCTCGGTAGCATAATTTGAGGACTCCAGATGCTTCAGTGTTAATCCAACACAGTCGTGTTCCCGGGAGTTTGGAACCCATTTGCGCCGTTGACCAGACGGATGCCATTGGTTGAAATTGGACTAATATGTCACGTCAGTCGTTCTGACCGCTACACACAACAGTTCATCCTCAAATTGGCACATTTGGCCAAAAAGAGCATTACGAATTCATTGGAAAACACTAATTTGTAGCTAGCCTTCATTTTAGCAAGTTTTTAAAAAATATGTATGTTTACGTTATATATATTTGATGAAACCTAGCCAGTTTATGCTGCAAACTAAAAAGTTGTTTTTAATGCTTTACGAAGGGAATTTGCCTCGGTATACAACAAACCTAGGGTAAATAAGCGACGCTGAACATGATGGAACATTCTGAATTGGTCTACGCCTTCAGAATATGCTTCGACCAAAGTGGGTTTTCCCCGGTGACTGGCTTCTTTCCCGATTTAGCTTTTTCCCAGGAAATGAATCACTTTACTTTACTTTACACGGCATCACTGATTCCAATGCTTCGCCGGTATCACCATGATGATTCATAGTGGTATTTCTGGGTAATTTTAAGTGGAGGCCCCAGCTCCACAACACTCCACATTGCCCAGGAGCGCTGGCATAAAATCTCCGGTTGGCCGTTCCAGCGAACTGCATCCGCCCACCCGGTGTAGAACTGGAGGAGGCGGTGGCTCCCACCAGACCCTTTCCAGCTCCGTCCCACAGCTGCCGTGCCTCCCAAACACCAGGAAACCGCCATCAGGGGACCATGTACCATTCTTCACCATTGCCTGCCATTAGCCGAGGTGCGGCCCTTCACCGCTGGTGCCAGGCCTGTCCGCCTTGGTAGAACCTGCCAGGGACCGAAGTCCCGGACGGCATAGCCCTGGCACGCCCCCGTTACACCGACCCGCCAAGGTGAGGCCGCAGGTTGGACTTGGAGGCCGGCATTGAAATGAAATTGAAAATTGAAATGAATCACAAATTATATATATTCTCTATTGCTACGGTCATTAATAGAGAAGTCATTAATACATGAAAATAATCAAATAATAGGGGTTGCCATTCTTCAGACTTCAAGAATTTTCCCATATATAATTCCAAAAAATGAGTTGCACACATCCAAAAGTTTGAAAAAATGGTGTTTTCCTAGATTGACTATATAATATATAATACACATAGGAAACATTATGTATACAGTTCCCAAGCCTGCTTAGGAAGTGTCCGCCGGGATTTGAACCCGGGACCCCCCCAGACTCGAAAGCCTGGGTTGCTCTGCCACTGAGCTACGGCCACTCGTAAAGAAGGAACAGGCTTGAAAATATATACATTTCAAGAATTACTGTTTAGGTTGGAAAAGAACAGAGCTAAGAAAGAACACAGAAGTTTAAGGAAAAATGAAATTCTGAGATTTGTAGACTTGATATCACTCACATTAAGTAAGCGCGGTGTAAGACCGTAACAATATGACAAAAGCTGTTCAATTCTCAAGGCTTTCATTTTAAAATGTCATTGTTGAACCAAAATCGCCTAGTGCTGATTTCATAGTTCCAGACCGTCTATTAGTGTGAGTCCGCTGCAGTGGGTTTTAAACGGAAAAACGGCAGGTTACAAACGGAGGCGTCGACGTTCGCGTACGCACGTCGAAGCGCGTCTCTATGCGTACGCAACAATGAAGACAGCCTGGGTTTAACTTTATTGGGCGCCCCCCGCTTTATGTGTTCCCCCTCACTCGACCCCTCCCCCAGGGGCGTATCCAGGAATTTGAAAGGGGGTCCGACCATATAAGGGAGGGGTCCAAGCGAATCCACAATTTTTCCGAAAAATGGTCAAATTTGCACTAAAAATAGCTAACAATTTCAAAAAAATTTCGAAGGGGGGGGGGGTCCGGACCCCCTGGTTATGCCACTCCTCTCCTCCCCCTCAGTCTTTGTGCTCCCTCGACTGACTATACGGTGCCCAGGAAATGCAAACCTTTAACGATTTTTTGGTCACATTATTCAAAAATTTTCCGGTTTCGCCGAAATATTTTGGTCTAAAATCGTCTATTTTGGTTCATAAAATTAATTTAAAATTGAGAGGGGGGTGTGAGCTAGCGGGCTCAAATTTGGCGTGCAAGTTGCCAGGGCCCATCCCACCTACCACACGAAATTTGAGCAAAATCGGACCACTTTTGAACATTTTTTGACATTTTCGAGTCGACCCCCAAAAAACTCAAAATTTGCCTATTTTTGAAGGCACGTAGAAAATTTACATAGTAGTTAAATATTAACTTTTTCTATAGTTTCTATGAGAACAACAGGTGCTCTTTCCAAAAATGTCGGTCTTCTCTTCCTGCGACGCTTGGCAAGCTGCCAGCAGAATTTTAAAAAATGGGAAAATAAAACCAAGGGGTGGGAAAAACCAAACTCCCAAAAATGGTTATGAGTTGCTTAAAAGTCATTCACGTAGCAAGTAGTTTAATGCGTTCTTTCACGGGAATAGCTCAAAATTGTATATATATACGTGGACTTGGCAATTTGGTTCTAGCCGGTAAAAACGGCGGATCGACTGTTTGGCTCAGCTAATATGGTTAAAAAGTACTCTGGGACAAACAATTACTCGCAAATACACTGAAACAACATTTATTTTATTTTAGTTCTGCGAATTTAGAAAGATTTACAAATTTTTGCATTTTAACATAGAAACTCGCAAATTTGATGAAACCTAGCCAGTTGATGCTGCAAATATCGCAAAAATGACTGCAGACATGAAGTCAGCGACGCCGATTGGACTTGTCGCATGCATAATATCGCTAATATGAGTTACCCTGGCCGAATCTGGACCCATGGCCGGTCTAGACAGGGCTTGATAAGTAAATAATTTATAGCCGGATTGCTCGCCCCCCACTTTTCGGTTCCCTCCACATTTCGGAGCCCCCCACTTTTCGGTTCCCCCTCCAGTTTTCGGAGCCCCCCACTTTTTTGGGGGTCGCCCAAAAGTGTCGAAAAATTAGGGTTTTGAGGCCAAATTTTCAAAAATTTTCTCAATTTCTAGCTAGTTTATGGACTTATAAGTTCACTTTTAGCTTGTTGCGTTTTTACCTTAAAAATGCTAATTTTTCGATAAAAATTTAAATATATTTGCACCTTGGGCTCGCCCTCCACCTCAAAAAAACCCATCGCTAGTGTGAGTCACCCCATCGGATCTTAAAGAGTGTCCAAAACTACCATAGAGGCTGTATTATTGTAGCTCCCGCTGCCCTTTAGCAAATTTTTTGGGACTTTTGGAAATTTTGATCCCAACATGGGGGTCAGACAGGGTCAACTTTGGGGGGGTCACCCTAAACTACTGGAAAGACCTAACCCAAAACGGATTACAGTTTCACAAAGGACATGTCTCGAACTTCACGATGGTGTATACGATGGTCTAGTGCCTGTGGTGCGACCTGGGGGTGACCTAGACTCGGCGGGAAAAAACCCATGTGCGGGGGAAAACCCAAATTTCAAAACGAAAGTTTTTTCTAACCATTAGCAGCAAAGGAAAAATTCATGCATTTCTTAGCTCAATAGAGCCTCCTGATCAGTTTGGTATAGATTTTACCTAGGTTCAACCTTATATTTTATAGGGGGGTGGGGCAACTTGGAACAAAAATTTTGGTAGAAATGCTGCCATTCGTCGTAGCCCTGCCCCTGACTGATCTTAGACAAAATTATGCATATCGATACTGCGAGATTGGGGCTACATGGAAACCGGGCAAGTTTGGTATCATTCGAAAGCTCTTGGCCTGGAGATTTCAGAAATGCAAATTTTAGCTCTCAACTCCTTACCGTTAATTAGTTTTGCTTAATTAACGTTTTCAAAGGCTGCATTTGACCGTTTTAGCTCATATTATGGGGTGCTCTCCGAGCTACCCCATGATATATATATATATATATATATATATATATATATATATATATATATATATATATATATATATATATATATATATATATATATATATATATATATCATAGGGGTCGCGGTAGCGACCCCTATAATATGTGTGAAAAGTGGCTGGAGACAGTGTAAAATAAGCTGCGCAGAAGCTGCGCAAAATCCTGCGCAGATTTCATGCGCAAATTGTAGAGCACATCGAGTTTAGTATGTCTGTGAAGTTTCATCCCCGTATCACTTACCGTTAAAAAGTTGCGCCCCGGACCGGTTATGGCGGCGATGTTTTTTTCCGGTTTCTCCTATTTGATGGTTGTATTGTACATAATGTTCGCCGCTTTCACGTGATCTGCAGCGGTGGGCCAACCTAAAGGGCTATGGGGTCTAGTAGTACCCTCTAAAGAATTTAAAAATCACAACTTTTTTGCGCCGCAGCTGCGCCACAGCGCCACAGTGGCGCCGCAAAGTCGGCTCATACCGAAAAGTTACCATTTTTGTGGTCGTCGCTGAGGTCGAACGTTACGAGCTGGAGCGGATTTCTTTTTATATTCTGAAATTACATATATTGAACTTTGAATATATTGAACTAACGGTCCAGGTTGCGTTTCTCTACCACTTCCCTATCGACCACAGTGGCCCGTCAAAGATGGCGAAAATTCGAAAAATGAAAAATCGAAATTTCTCGCTATCTATTTAACTTTGAAAGCTCAAATCTTCCGTACAATGGTTTTCTGGCACGGAGAATCGATTCCCGCAGTCAGTTTTACCGTCAGACCCACCCATCTTGCTGGGCTGGTTCCACTTTGCCGTCGGGAGGGTCAAGTCGGAAACCGCTTCCTGGAGGTCCATAGTAGGCTCTACCTGGCCTCTCAAAACTTTGTCAATAGGGGTTTTCTGGTGTGCCCAGCTCATTCCCGGTATCCGTTTTGCCGTCCGACGTGTCTATATTGCTGGGCTGGTTCCACTTTGCCGTCGGGAGGGTCAAGTCGGAAACCGCTTCCTGGAGGTCCATAGTAGGCTCTACCTGGCCTCTCAAAACTTTGCCTATAGGTGTTTTCTGGTGTGCCCAGCTCATTCCCGGTATCCGTTTTGCCGTCCGACGTGTCTATATTGCTGGGCTGGTTCTACTTTGCCGTCGGGAGGGTCAAGTCGGAAACCGCTTCCTGGAGGTCCATAGTAGGGTCTACCTGGCCTCTCAAAACTTTGTCTATAGGGTTTTCTGGTGTGCCCAGCTCATTCCCGGTATTCGTTTTGCCGTCCGACGTACCTATTTTGCTGGGCTGGTTCTACTTTGCCGTTTGAAGGGTCAGTCGGGTGGGAGGGTCAAATGGTCGAAAATAAAGTTTCTCAAAAGTGGACAAATTTGGTATCAAATGAAAGCCCTAAGTGAGCTGAGCAACGTTTGCCATAGAACTGCACACCCAAAGTGGCTGTAGAGTGCTGTGGTGGGATGGGGTGGGAGGCGATTTTGAGTCAGACATAAAATTTTTCAAAAGTGGTAAAATTTGGTATCAAATGAAAGCCCTAAGTGAGCTGAGCAACTTTTGCGGTGTCGGATCTTTCTCAACCGGAATTTAAAGGATAGACATAGGCCCAACACACATATTATCTCCTTTTGTCGGAGCATTTTTGTTACTTGTATATATATATATTATGTAGGGGCGCGATAGCGCCCCTACATAATATGGGTGTAAAGGCGTCTGCGCGGCCCCCTGGAGACCGTGTTGGCCTGGTGCCAGCTAATTAGAGGTCCGGGGGTGGTAAAAAGGTTACCATCGTAAACAACTCGAGTAGTACTACAAGTACCACCATACTTTTGGTTCCAATTCGAAACTTCGAAATTTTGCACTAGGCGATAGTTACCGTGCGTTTGTTTTTTTCCTGAGTAAATAACGCTTTTTGGAAATGCATTTTACGGCTAAGTGTTGGAACGATGTAGACATTTTGGACCCATACTACTATTATATGTTGGTAGACAGGATCCCCCATGCTACCTTTTTTGGTCATTTTGACACCTGGCCAATTTTGGCTCTGTGCCAAGGTCCCAAAGTCTGACTTTCGCTATTTTTCGCAAATTTTGGTCACAGTTTTCTAGAACTGGGTAGAAGCTGGAGAGGTCTAGTATCTTTTGTTGAAAACTACCAGTAGGGGTGCATAAAGTAACGAGGGGGGTTTTTTAATTTTGCTCCCTGGCTTTCAGGAGATGGGCCCAAACTTTGCATTTTTTGGGACTGTTTGGGCGAAAAGTTTCAAAGTCCCACTTTTACTAGAAATGCCCTAAAAGTCACCAAAAATGGCCTTTTTCGGCCTTGAGGTGCTGCCCATATATAGTAAATCAGGGTCGCTGAAAACGATGACATATTGCCGATACCGCCCGAAGTGACCACTGGTCAGCATGGCTCCCGTGGTTCCTCGCCCAGGGTCAAAGTTGGGAAAATTCCCTCTAAACAGCGTTTTTCGGCGTTTTGGTAGGGGGCATATATAGTAAATCGACTACGCTCGTTTCAATGGGCATATGGCCGAAACCGACGGAAGTGACTACGTTTCACGTTTCACGTTCCGTCTTAGCGTAGAACTATCAATGTCAGTCAATAAAGATTTAAGCAGCTGAATACTCATTGAATATAGCTGTTTTCATGCACTGTTAGACTAGCTATACGTAAATTATCATCATTTTGTTGTGCTGAACTACGGCTGGCTCTACTACTAGGACAGATCTAAGCATATGATGCTAAAGCTATTGGTCCAAGTTAGGAGGAAATAGAAGATCGTCGGAGAGTCCTAAATTATTCTTGAATATAAATTTTCCGGATAAATGGATACGTAAAATGCGCTGGTTAGTATAAAGCACTTATCGAAGAAAACGTTTGCTAAAATAAAAGTTCGAATAAAGCTCGAACACATATAGCCATGGGGTGAAAAAACCCACCACCTTTTGGGGGGGGGAAACCCACCCGCCTCCTGGGTCATGGGTTGGAGATATGAGCTCCAAAACATAGCAGCAGGAAGCGCGACTCTTTCTAACCCATGTATGCAAAGATCAAGTCATTTGGCTCACTCCTGCTTATTTTATGACATTTTGAAAATGACAACTACTTTCTGGTTCAACCATCCAGCTTAGGCTTAGGCTTAGAAATCGCATTTTTAAAAAATATTTTGGCTCAAAAATTTTTGCGTACTGTGGCGCAACAGCCCAAAATTTTTTGCGTAATTCAGAAAAAAATTGCGTAATTTCGCAGTTTGTGGCGCAAAAAAACCCAGCCCGGCACTCCCCCAAATTGCAAAAAACACCCCCCAAAAAACTAATTTTTAGACACACTATCATCGGAAACCCCCCCCTGTCCAATCATTCACACACTGCCCCCAAACAAACAACACGCGGGACCCCCCCGGCATTCCCCCAACCCCCCTCCCCAAAAAAACTAATTTTTAGACACACTATCATCGGAAAAACCATCCCCCCTCAGTTCCAATCATTCAAACACTGCCCCCAAACAAACAACACGCGGGACCTCCCCGGCACTCCCCCAAATTGCACACACTGCCATCGAAAAAACACCCCCCCAAAACTAATTTTTAGACACACTATCTTGGGAAACCCCCCCCCCCCGCCCAATCATTCAAACAGTGCCCCCAAACAAACAACACGGGGGACCCCCCCCCCCGGCACTCCCCCAAATTGCACACACTGCCATCGAAACAAACACCCCCCCCAAAAACTAATTTTTACACCCCCCCCCCACAAAAACTAATTTTTAGACACACTATCTTCGGAAAACCACCTCCCCCCTGCCCAATCATTCAAACAATGCCCCCAAAAAACAACACGGGGGAACCCCTCCCCCCGGCACCTAGGTTTTTTGGTCAAAAATAGCGTCGTATTCAGAAATGAACAATAGTTTTGACGACGCCAAAATAAAAATGACGAAAGAATGACCAAGCCAAAATGTGGAAGTACAACTCAAATTTAAAAAAGAATGCAAAGTTTCTATTATGTTTTAACAGTGATTTTTCAAAAAATTCTCAGATTTTGGGGGCTGCCGCCCCCAAACCCCCGCTCTATGTGGTCCTTTTGATTTATGTTAAGCTTCGACTATGTTTGAATAGTCATTCAGTATATCTATATACAAAGCCATAGATTACGAGACTTCCTGCTACATCCTTCAATTGCGTTTTGATGCATGCTTCTTATACCATTTTCGCTGAATATTTTCTTTGAAAAATGAAAACTTTCTCTTCGGATTATCTCGGCTAGAATAGAATGAGAGCTTGTATATATATATATATACGTACGGACCAGGATGTTTAAGAACGTTTATTGTATAAATGTTATAACTACTAGGGATGGATCTGGAGGGCAGCCCTGTCGCTGCGATTTGTAGGTAGGAAAAACCAACAGGAAAAACAGAAAAAAGGCATGTCAACAAAATTTCGCTCACGCGTATACGTGTATTTCCAAAGTTTTTACGAGATTTTTGGATAGAAAAAGCTTAAAATGTCGTGCGATTTTAGCAAAAAATTATTATTTTCGCTCAAAAAACAGTAAATTTTTAAAAATTTTCTTGTTTCTGCAAAATGAAAAGAATTTAAGATTTTAAGAATGATTTCATGTAAAAAGGAAAAAATCTTTTCAACTTCTGGGGGGCTCCGCCCCACAGACAGCCCCCCCAAATTGTATTGTGTTGTTCTCGTCATTGTTAATGCTCAAAGACATGATACATACATGACATAATGACATAATAATGTCATTATGTGACTATTATGTCAACAATAATGACAACGACATAATGACACCAGATATTATTATATGAGTATGTAAGTTAGAATGCATTGTGACAATGTGAAATATGAAGCAACACCCACCAACAATGTAAAATTCAACCAAAATTAGGAATATATTATATAACCTAAAATCAAAACAAAACTGCATTTCTGCAAAAATTTAGTTTTGACGTTGGACAAATAAAAATGACGTTCAGAAAATAAAAATGACGAAAATTTGGTGAAATCCGATTTTGAAAAAAAACGCTGCCCGGCACTCCCCCAAATTGCACACACTGCCATCGAAACAAACACCCCCCCAAAAACTAATTTTTAGACACACTATCGTCGGAAAACCACCTCCCCCCCCTGCCCAATCATTCAAACACTGCCCCCAAAAACAACACCCGGGACCCCCGCCCCCGGCACTACCCCAAATTGCACACACTGCAATCGAAAAACACCTCCCCAAAAAGCTAATTTTTAGACACACTATTATCGGAAAAACCAGCCCCCCACCCTCCTGTCCAATCATTCAAACACTGCCCCAAAAAACAACACAAACAAACAAACAAACTGGTTTATTCAGCAAACAAAGCAAGCACAAGTACAGTCGTACAAAAAATAAAACGCTTTACTGAACAGGATATTCACAGAGTTGCACAAACAACTGCTTACGTGATTCCATAATATATACATAGAAGATAACAAAAGTGCAATATATATATATATAATTAAAGCATATCAAGCGATCTTGCAGAATGCGCTCAGGTTGAGTCCTTCCAGCTTACGTTTAAAGGAGGCTAGTGTTTCAGTAGTCACGCACTCATTGGGGAGAGAATTCCAAACTTTTACAACCCTATTACTGAAAAGTTCTTTTTTTTCGTTTCTACGTGAAAACGCTGGTTGTAGCATTAGTGTATGACCTCTCATACCGGTATCATCCCTATACATTAAATAGTCAGAAAAATCAACCTTATCAATCCCTTTAACAATACGAAAACATTGACATAAGTCTGCTTTCACACGACGCTC
>JASAND010026581.1:0-17111 GCA_030248195.1 Trissonchulus latispiculum
TTATGGGGTGCTCTCCGAGCTACCCCATGATTATAATAATTATATATATATTATTATTGTTATAATTATTATTATTATAGAAAAAATTTTTTGTCTCAGATTTGGCTGAGAATGTGCCCCAAGGGTAAATCCAGGTCGCTGATTTTAAAAATCGAGTCAACAGATCGATCCTCCGATCAATCTATCGATCAGTATAATCGATCGACCAAATCGATCAAAAAAATTTTTATGTCCGATTTTCGCGAAAAGTCGCCTATAGGGTATATATAATTCGGGGGGCGCTGATTCCGAATCTGCGATCGAAAAATCATGAAAATAGATCCTGCACTCACAAAAATCGATTTTCATTGATTTTTTCAATAATTGCCCAGAAGTCGAATTTTGCAGCTCTGATCGAAATTGCCCTGGGGCACCAGTTACTAGGGTTGGTTTTTTCCGGAAAAAAAATTGCCGGAAAAAAACCTTTTTTCCCGGTTTTTTTCTATTTTTTTTCCGGTCACTCCAAAATTACACAATGTGCTAAAAGTTAAGTTATTTTATGTTTTTGCATGCACAGAAGCAGTTTTCACGATATTTTGTAGCCCCACATTGGTAGTGCATTAGTGCAATAACACAAGCGATTAGAAAGGTTCCAGTATTGATTATAGGAATCAAATATTTGCAGATGGTAACGCTGTAAAGCAAAGGACAGGTGACTTCTGTATACCTTGGCGGTTATACCAGACCTAGTTTGTGGTTTTCGTAGATAACGCGCTTCGTAAAGTAAACAATTCGATATTTTAACAGTTTTGGTTGAACACTAGACTGTTAGGTATGGAATTATTAACTCTGAGTTATGCAATCATTTTCACATTCCAAGGGAAAAAATGTCAAATCCCAAAATTAGCTCAAATTCATGAATATCGTATTCTTATATACCTCATTAAACACTGTTTTTGATAGTTTCTTAATGTTCTGAGATCATAAATTAACTTTCAGAACATGCCCCGAATATTTTTCCATTTTTTCCGATGCGTCTAAAAACACAAAAATACATTTTCGTCATATATCATATCCCCCCCCCCTCTGACCCACGGAAACGGGTGTATATAGTGTGAAATTTCGGGAAAAGCTCAGAAAACAATATATTTCATTGTAAAAAATCGTCAAAATAACGTTAGGATTATTTTTCCTTTTTTTTCCCACCCGTCGGAAAAAAAGAAAAAAAACAAAAAAAACCTTTTTTCTTCCCTTTTTTTTTTTTTTTCCCCCCCCCTTCCACCAGTTACACAAGTGTAACTGGTGTCGATCTTTGTCGCTCAATTATAACGATGTATTAGCCACATAGTCATCCTTAACTTGCCCCCTAGCGAAGGGCAGCCATCTGTAGAACCAGCTGGTCAGTTCTTTGATCAGACGGCATGGCATTAGATAAACCTCAACTCGCTAAGACTGGTGCTGGGTTATCTGTGACTACATCTGGGTTCCGAAGATCAGCTCATATGGCTCTTACCGTGCGCCAGGAATATGAAGAAGAAGAAGGCGTCTTTTCGCGAAAATCAGACACAAAACATTTTTTGATCGATCGATTGATCGGATCAATCTGTCGACTCGATTTTTAAAATCAGCGACCTCGAGTTACCCTTGGGGTGGGGCACCTTCCCAGCCAAATCGGAGACAAAAAATTTTTTCGAACCATAAGGGGGACTAATCCAAAATTTTTGTTCCCCCCTCCCCATCTCCATAGCCATGGGGAAAAACCCACTATCTCGGATTTTGGCTTGAACTTTTTTATTATAAGGGCTAGCTGAGAACTCTATATACAATCGTTACTTGGCGTTTAGAACTTTCTTTTAAGCACATTTGCGCTTTTCTAGGTTGTACCGTTAGGCATAGGTGTAACGGGGATTTGGGTTGGGGGGCCCTTCCCCGGAATTTTGGGGGGGCCCATTTTTTAGACCCCCCCAAACCCCCCACGACCCCCCCCTCCAACCTCCCCCCCAAAAATTTCTATTTTTATGCCAAAAATCGCATTTTCAGCCATTGCTAATGCCGAAAAACCTGAAATCATTAAGTAATTTTAACATTAGACAGTGTTTTTAAACTCGAAAACTTGATTGCCAACATGTTTCTGAGTCCAGAATAAGGTCAATATTGAGTCTAGTAGTCCATAAAACAGTTATAAACGTGTATTTCTCGCGATAATAAACACGTACACGTTAAGCCAAAAATATGGACTTTTTTGAAAAATTTTGCAAGATTTGCCCTAAAAATGCCCAATTTTTGGCAAATTTTCGCGCCCTCGGCGCGACTACCCCCCCCCCAGTTGGGGGAGGCCGGGCCCCCCCCCAAAAATTTCTGGGGGGGGGTTTGGGAAAAAGGCTGGGGCGAAGGGGGGTTACCCCCACCCCCAAACCCCCCTCCCCCAATTACACCTATGCCGTTAGGCCGGTATAATGCAAAAATGCGGGTGGGTTTTTTCCCCGACATGGAAAGCTTAGGTGGGTATAATGCAAAAATTGCGGGTGGGTTTTTCCCTACATGGAAAGCTTTAATTTCTCCATAACGGCAGGGCCTAGAAGCTTAGGGCAAACCCTAATTAAATATATATGTATATATATATAGTATCATATATCCAGATCTAGTCGAAAGTTCTGGTCCAAAAAAAAAAGTGGGGGTTTTTCCCGCTTGACGATATATATAATTTTTCATGCTCGTGCTAGCCCGAACCAGTCGAAAGTTCTGGTCCAAGAAAGAAAGAGTGGGGTTTTTCCCGCTTGACGATATATATAATTTTTCATGCTATTTCTGACCTGTCTGCGAAAAATTGGCCGAATCCCAGAACCAGATACAGATGTATGAGATATTATGGCCATTCAAAGTTTGAAACATCATCAATTTTTAGCCAAAAGATCGATTTTAGAAACTATGGGCTATCATAAGTAACTAACGAGAAAAGTATCGGGCTAATATTTGGCATCCGTAAAATAAGTATATACCATAGAGAACGTTTTGGATGAATTTCAGCTGAATCTGTTAAATTTTATATATTTTTTTCCGATTTTTCAACAGTCAGCAGTCACAGTCAGCTGAAACACCGAAAAAATAAAATTTCTCAGATTTAGCTGAAATTGATACAAAACGTTCTCTATGGTACCCAATTTACGGATGCAAAATATTAGCTCGATAGCTTTCTTCGTTAGTCCGCTAGCATGGCCCAAAATTGCCAAAATTGATGATTTTTCAAACTTTGAATGGCCATATCTCGTAAGTGGTTCTGGGATTTGGCTAATTTATTGCAGACAGGTCAGAAATAGCATGAAAAATCATAGATTAAAAAGCTGTTCTTTTTTGGAGATTTTCAGGTTTCTAGGTCCTAAAAACGATTTCTGCGAGGGTCTTTGCGTCAAGCTTATTTGAGGTGTGTGTCAGCCCATCACATCACCGAAGACAGGCAGCTCTGGTTACTCCAATAGACAGTATAGTCAGGGGAGGGGGAAGAAAAACATGAATAGGGAAGCAAGCCTCCAACTTATTCTTCGCTTGGATTTGGATCGGTTTGAGTATACCGTTATGTACCGTGGGCAAATACCTATCCAATCATATATTCAAACTTCTCTTACACCTCACTCAGCTTTGGCAGTAACAGGATTTGTCCATGTTTTTTTACCCTCAAATCGGGGAAAAAACATGGTGCGGGGGAAAAACAAAACATGGCACGGATTTCTACCAACCAACCATTTAGAATGGTTTAAAAGCATTGTTTTAGCTGGTTTTAGTGTGCAAAACTACCTAGGCACCCTTCTAACCTCACAGCAAGCTTAAAACCCGATTTTTTGGTCAAAATGCTAAATCCGCCGTACCTAACCTGTTTGGGCGTGAAACCTGCTGGGAACTGGCCATAGTATGCAGAATGTCACTAGAAAAAAGTTAGTTGTGTTAAAAATTGCAATATAGTCAGAGGGGGGAAAACATGACGGAAAAGAAGGGGGAAAACATCGTCGCCTACTCCCCAACCATAGCAGCTGCAGTTGCCTAGTATAGCCCATTAGAAAGAGCAAGTCTAGAAGTATACCCTACAGTACCAGATTGGTTTCTAAGTTTGATTCTGTACAGTACAGTACTAAGTACAGTACTTGACCAAAGTTGAGCTCCCAAAATTGGCCAAAATGCTAAAGGATTTTCGAAAGTTTGCAAGTCTATATCTAACCAACTATCAAACTTTGGCTACTATAAATTGGCATGCGGACATGCGGGACCTCATCGTGGGCCCTGGCCGGGGTCCATAATACTTAGTCATAGTCATAACACTCTTTGACTTTCGAAAATTCAAAATTTTGATCAGAAAATGTCAAAAATATACAAAATTTTTCTAATTTTTGGCCCAGGTTGGTACCGGACCTGACCACCGGGGCCGCGGTGGGAGTTGTGGGAGGGGGCGGAAATTTTTCCCCGGTTGGTGATGACGGGGAAAACTGTGTGGGGGGGGTGGGGCCGGATGTGGTTGTTGTGTGTGTAGTGGGGATAATAAAAGAGGGGGGGGGGTGGAGAGTTTTTGTTTTTTGGGGTGGTTTGTTTTTTTTTTTTTGGAAATTTTGATTTTTGGGGGGGGGGGATGGGGGGGGGGAGGAATGTTTGGGTATTTTATGGCAAACTTTAACATTTCGTTACATAATTTAGCCTCTCCATCTTGCATTGAAGCCTTCGAAATAATATTGTTAATAAAATTTTGCAATTTTTTCTTTTGGCGGGTCGGGCCGGGCTAAATCTTGGAACGGGCCGGGCCGAAAAATTTTGCCAGCGGGCCGGGCCGGGCCGAGCAAAAATTTGGAGCGGGCCGGGCCGAAAAAATCCGGCCCGTGCTCATCTCTAGGGCAAAATAAAAATTTTTTGCTAAAATCGAATGACATTTTAGACTATTTCTATCCGAATATCTGGTGAAGACGTTAGAAATATATATGCCTTTTTCTGTTTTTCCTGCCTATATACTTTTCTTACCTTCAAATCGCGACGACCGGACTGCCATCCAGATCTATCCCTAGTAGTTTTTACCATTTACGCGATAAAAGTTCTCAAATACTGGCATGCTCGGATCGGTAGCTCACATGCCGAGAAAATCCGAAGAGAAAGTTTTCAAAAAATTTTCAGCGAAAATGGTATGAGAAACGTGCACCAAAAATGCAATTGAAGGATGTAGCCTGAAGTCTCGTAATCTACGTACGGCTTAATACTGATTGACTATTCAAACTTTGTCGCAGCTTAACACAAATTACAGGGGGCGCAAACCTCCAAAATCTGAGAAATTTTTAAAAAAATCATTGTTAAAACATAATAGAAACTTTGCATTCTTTTTTCAATTTGGTGCTACTTCCACATTTTAACTTGGTCATTCTTTCGTCATTTTTATTTTGGCGTCGTCAAAACTATTGTTCATTTCTGCAAGCGACGCTATTTTTGACCAAAATAACCTAGACTGAATCTCCTTCTTTAAATGTAGGTAGAAACATTTATGACTCACAATTTCTGAATTTGAAATAATCTGTTCCAATAGTTTGAATTTTGATTTATATATATATACGTTTAAGTACAGAATAATGTAAATGAGCACACTAATCGCGCCGCAGGCGCGAAATTTCTATTTTTATTTGCTTTTCAATAGTTTAGTGAAAAATGATTACCTGCCGCTGAAGACGGGAGGGGGGGGGGTCAGGGCTCAAAAAGGGGTGGGTCCGGACCCCCTGGACCACCCCCCTGGATACGCCCCTGGGGGCCGGGGCCTGACTACCGGGGTCGGGGCCGGAGGGCAGGCACCGGTGCATCCCTAGATTTATTATTGCATTAGGATGCTATATATATATTATAAAATATGGGAAATTGAGCCAATTTGATTTCTTGGGTTGTCCACTCAATAGTTGAGCATCCCAGAAATCGACTCATATACGTATATAATACGTATACAGCACGAGACGTATATATGCAGGTGGCGAGAAAATCTTAAGAAAATGTTGGGGAAATTTGGAAAAATGACTGGAAAAACATGGGAAAAATATCCGGAAAATCACAGAAAAATTTCCGAAAAATATCGTGAAAATATAGGGAAAATGTCTGGAAAAATCGGAAAAATGTCTGGAAAATATCGGAAAAAAGATCGGAAAAATATCGGAAAAAAATCGGAATAATGGAAAAATTGCACAAAAATCGGGAAAATCTCCGGAAAAAAATCGGAAAAAATTCGGTAAAAAATCTGAATAAAATCGGAAAAGTTGCACAAAGAAGTCGGAAAATTTCCGGAAAAAATCGGAAAAATATTGTCCCGATTTTTTTCCGATTTTTTCCAACAAAAGTTTTCCTGTGCCCCCAGAAAGGTTTTGGGATCCACCACCAACTGGGGGGGGGGGGCTGGGGGCTAGTCAGTCTCACCGGCGCAAAACCGGCCAAAAACTGGGTAGTTTTAGGGTAACATTTGCAACATTTGCAAAAAAGTCGAAATTTTTGGCTTAACGTGTTTATTATCGCGAGAACTACACATTTATAACGGTTTTATGGACTTCTAAACTCAATATTGGCCTTATTCTGGACTCAGAAACATATTGGCAATCAAGTTTTCGAGTTTAAAACATAGGTGTACCAGACTACAGTTTGCCCCCTGTGAGACCCCCCCACGGAGAGGCCAGACCCCCTCCCCCCCGGCACTTATGTAGATGGGGGGGGGGGACAAAAATTTTGCCTTGGTCCCCCCTTATGATTCGAAAAAAATTTTTTGTCTCCGATTTGGCTGAGAAGTTGCCCCTAGGGTAAGTCGAGGTCGCTGATTTCAAAAATCGAATCGAGAGATCGATCCGATGAATCGATCGATCAGTAGAATCGATCGATCAAAATCGATCAAAAAATTTTTGTCTCCGATTTTCGCGAAAAGTCGTCTATAGGGTAATTTTGGGGCGCTGATTCCGAATCTGCAGTCGAAATTTCGATCCGAGCTGTCAAAATTGACTTATTGACGAATTTTCGAAAAATCGATGAAAATCGATTTTTGCGAGCGCAGGATCGATTTTCATGAAATTTCGATTGTAGATTCGGAATCAGCGCCCCCGAATTACCCTATAGGCGACTTTTCGCGAAAATCGGAGACAAAAAATTTTTTGATCGATTTTGATCGATCGATTCTACTGATCGATCGATTCATCGGATCGATCTCTCGATTCGATTTTTGAAATCAGCGACCTCGACTTACCCCAGGGGCAACTTCTCAGCCAAATCGGAGACAAAAATTTTTTCGAATCATAAGGGGGGACCAAGGCAAAATTTTTGTCCCCCCCACCTCCACACGGGCCCGCCCCCATCGTTTCCCGGGAACTTTGGGTCGGGGGGGGGGGGGGTAAATCTTGGCCGACCTCCGAAATGTGATGGGGGGTACCCCCCCAACCCCCCCCCCCCGAATTCGGACCTCAGAAATTTCGAAAAATGGCCAAAAAATGCAAAATTTTCTGTAATTTAGCCCTTTTTTCATCAAAATAAGGCTTGTTTTTAACGTTTTAGGTGTTTTTGCACCGTTTTAAAGCGATTTTAGGTCAAAATTTTAGAAAAATTTTTCAAAAAATGACCGTTTTTCGACCAAATTTAGCTACTTTTTGGGGTCCAAATTGGGTGGGGGGGGGGGTTGGGGGGGGGGTAGCCAAAAGTTGGGGGAGGGTAAGTCAAAAAAATCTGGGGGGGGGGTAAATTTGGTCAAAATTTTTTGGGGGGGGATACCCCCCAACCCCCCCCCCAAAAGGAAACTATGCCCTCCCCCCCTACCCGACCTCAACTACTCCCCCCCCCAAGCCGAGCTCAAACCCCCTCCCCCCTAAAATTGGGTCCAAACCAGCAGGCCCGCACCCAGGATTTTGAAAAGGGGGGGTCCAAGGTAAAACGCAACGGGGGGTCTGGGGGGCGGAGCCCCCCATAACTTGAAAAAATTTTGCATTTTTGCCCAAAAACAGTACATTGGACGTTAATTTCTAAATTATCGCGCCGAAGGCGCGCAAATTTTTTAAAAATAGCTGTTTTTGCCATAAAAATAGCAAAAATTTTCCATTTCGTCATCCCAAAAGGGGGGGGGTCTAGACCCCTTGAACCCCCCCCCCCCTGGGTACGGCCTTGCAAACCAGGTAAAAAATGCAAAATGTTTGAAAAACTTTTTGGCAATTTCTGAATTTTGAAAAAAATTCGAAAAAATGGCTATAAATCACATATAAAGAGCTAACAGGGCTGTTGCGCGGGGTTTTCCAAAAAATAGGAATAAAAATAGGAATTTTACCATCAAAAAATAGGAATAAATAGGAACTTTTTGGTCAAAAAATAGGAAAAAATAGGAATTCCCAGGCTTAAAAAGAAGGCTTTTGTTGTTTTCAGGAGAACGTGAGAGCGATTTTTCTTAGGGGTACTTTTGAAAGCGATTTTTGCCATTTTTAACAAAAAACATCGATTTTTAACCAAAACACGTTTTTCGGATGTTTTTAGCAAACCATAGTGATTTTAAGTGAACAATTCCGGCGAAACCGGAAAATTTTGGGAAATTTTAGTCGTAAAACCTGCTTCTTGGGCAATTTTCTTACCCTTTGTGGGAGCAATTTCGCGACCCTTGTGGACGACTTCGCCGAGGAGGGGGAAATGTCTCCCCCTTCCCCACCTGTGCCTACTGCCGCCCATCACTAATAATCAGATTAATATTAAAAGCTGAAATATTTGACCGGTTGGCCAATCGGAGCGATGCTATTAAGGTGCATACATAGTAACAAACGCTTAGAGATGCGCGTCGACGTCTCTGATTGTAATATATATGCCGTTTTAACCGTTTAAAATTAATTGTAACATATTCATGCTCACTAACGCATGCAGACGCTTACATAACGCGCGTCTGCTTGCGTCTGGAACTATGAATACACCTTACACTTTTTGAATTTTATCTGGGTTAAACCCGGGATGGGCACCGGAAGGGACAACCAGAAAAAGTGGTTTTTGTTTCGTCCGCAGTTGTCGAAAGAACTCACTGGTTTGTTGGTAAGTTGGAAAATTTTTGAAAAATTAGTGAGAAAAAAATGAAATTTCCCAAAACTTTTGAATGTTTCTGAAAAATTCGCAAAATTTTCTAAAACTGACTGAATTCATTTATATATTGCTTAAAAACCGTTTCAAACCTTAAAGTTATGAAAATTTGCCGACTTCTGGCCTGCACTTTATTTGTGAAATGACAAAAACTATTAGTCTTGTGCGTACTCATGCAAGCGACAGAAAGAGAAAATTACTGAAAAAGATCAGTCAAGTGCTCAAGAAAATTGCTACAGAATCTCAATTTCACAAAAATAGCTTTTTGCTGCGAACCCAGACCCCAAACCCTCCGCAATTACTTATATCTTTAATTCATTATCTTTGGGTTGGATGGAATCTACACTCTTAGAAAGACTCCTGTAGAAATTACAGGAATTCTTGTAGTTTTCTACAAAAGTGCTCCTGTGCGGTCAGTCACTAGCGGAGCTTCCTGTATTTTCCACAAAAGTAACTTTTGTATTTTTTACCGGCCTCTCGAATAGTAAAAATTACAGGAGTTTCCTGTAGCAAATACTAAGGAAACCTGTAGTTTTTATTACAAGAGTTTCCTGTAGAAAATACTAAAGAAACCTGTAATTTTGTTAGATTTTTTGACAATCCTGAATCAGATACCAAACCTGTAGTCTTTACAAGACAAACCTGTGCATTTTACTGGAGCGACCTGTTATTTCAAAAAGGGGGAGGGGCAGGTGCGGGGGGCGGCCGCTCCCAAAATATTTTCGGCAGGGAGCGGCCGTTACAAAAAATTCACCCACGGGGTGTTGAAAGACTGAAAATTTGGAAAAATTCAAAAATTTCAGTCTTCAAAAATTTTGATCATTGTCGCCCTTATATACTCTGTTTGCGTTATCAGCGTATCGAGTACTTTTCTGTAGAGTAAACCTGTAAACCAGTGAAAACTACAGGTTTCACTTGTCTTGAATACTGGTCTAACTTGTAATCAATTCTACCAAGGTATGTCCGGTAAAAACTACCAACGATGTCCTGTAGAAATTACAAGACTTAACCTGTATTTTCTACAAAAGCTTTTGTATTTATCATCTACAAAAGTGATTCCTGTAGTTTCTACTGGAATATTTCTAAGAGTGTACTCTAAAATGGTAGAACTAAACATTAACACCCATGGTTAACGTATATATGAGTAAAACTAGTGTGGATCTGCAACGAACACAGCATATTCATATTACGAAGTACGTACGTAGGCCCAATTACGAAACATTTTGGGAATAGGAATTTAATTTAATATAACGAAGAATTTTATAACAGGAAAATGTTGTGACCACTGTCGTATAAAGCTTTTAATTTTCACAAGAAGAATTGAGTAACCCAAAGCAAATATATGTACCAACGAAGGTATATAATAATATCTAGTGTAAGTTGGAGGACTAATATAAGCAAAGGTGAAACGATGACGTTTTAAAAACAAGAAAAGTAGTTGCGCCGAAGGCGCAAAATTTTTCTAAAAATTTATTTTGTCGTTAAAAGTTTAAAGAAGGTTTTGTGTTCTGTTCAACAAAAATAACCAAGATGCCAATGAAAATTTACACTTTACACTGGTCAAATACAAAAAATAGGAAAAAACAGGAATTTCGGCTGAAAATAGGAATAAATAGGAATGTCTCGAAAAAATAGGAAAAATAGGAACCGCAACAGGCCTGAGCTAAAGATGGTTATTTATAGCAATTAAAAGGTAATATACGCAATTATAAACCACAATCTGGGTTAATTTAGGCATATTTTAGCACAAATTGTCGATTTTCAAGCCCTATTTTCGCATACGAAAACTATTGACAGAAGCATTTGAATATGTTTAATGTACTGTACATCGAAAAAGGAGCATTTTTAGCCAAAAAAACTTGGGTACAGTTTAGGGGGGTTCCCCCTCCCCCAAATTTCGGAATTGGGTGGGGTCCCCCGAGCCAAATTTGGACCTTCTACTCCCCCCCCCCAACCCAAACAGGTGGTACACCTATGGTTTAAAAACACTGTCTAATGTTAAAATTACTTCATGACTTCATGTTTTTCGAAATTAGCAATGGCTGAAAATGCAATTTTTGGCATAAAAATAGAAATTTTTTTGGGGAGATTTGGTGGAGGTCTAAAAAGGCACTCCCAAAAAAAGGCACTCCCAAATTCCGGGGAAGCGGCCCCCCAACCCAAATCCCCATTACACCTATGGTGGGGACCCCCTCCCCCGCAATTTTGGGGGGCCACTTTTTAGAACCCCAACCCCACACGACACCCCCAAATTTTTCAATTTTTATGCCAAAATTTGTTGGAGGGGGTTGGGGATAACACCCCCCAATCATAGGTGTTAGGAAACCCCCCCCCCCAAAATGACAAATTTTCGCAACCCCCCCATAGGTGTGGCTGGGCAAAAAATTAGGGGGAGGGGGGCCGACGGAGGGTGGGGGGACTCCCCCTAAATTTTCGATTTATGCCATTTTGGGCACTTTTTGTCCAAAAATCTGGGGGGGGGGCAGCAAAAATCTGAAAATCTGGGGGCGTCGCCAAAATTTGTCATTTTGGTGGGGGCCCCCCACCCCTCAACACATCTATGCCCCCCAGATTTTTGCTACCCCCCCCCCTAGATTTTTGGCCCAAAAGTGGTCAAAAATGGCAATTTTTTGCCCAGCCACGCCTGTGACCCCAATTATACACATCTATGCATGCACTGCACACCCGGACTGGATAGTCTTCATTTCAACTGTGTACAAAGCCAAACCATTAGCAAGGACTGATTGTAGTACGCGTGTTCACTTAGCAGCCAGGCAAGACGTACGCAACTGCAAATGCTCGTGAACCTATATAGAAGTCCGCGTACTTTCGCGTTGCACACTTGAT
Organism: Trissonchulus latispiculum; assembly: GCA_030248195.1. Lineage (NCBI taxonomy): Eukaryota > Metazoa > Nematoda > Enoplea > Enoplida > Ironidae > Trissonchulus > Trissonchulus latispiculum. Next base: position 11,911 of record JASAND010026581.1, read on the forward strand.
TTTTCGTGTACCTTTCAAAAATACCAGGTACGCGACTGGAACTTTCGGCCGCTAGGTTCACAGTATCACGTAACTGCATTAGCTAGCTAAACGCATCATAGGCGTGCCACACCATGAATAGGTATACAAGGGACGGTATAGGGGAGAGGGGATGGGGGGAAATGCCTCCTTCCCCCCCCCCCCCAAGAAAGATGACGTCACCATCCACAACATTTCGGAAGCTGACCTCTCCCCAAATGGCCAAATCCCAGACCCCACCCTCAAAATTTTCAAAAGAAGCCTCAAAATCAGAAAAAATTCCTCCAACAAATGACCCCGCCCAAATCTTATATATTGCTGATTTTTTGTTGTAAATATTTTTTAACAAAATCGCTGATTTTTTCAGAATTTTCTCGACGAAGTACTGTTTATCCCCTCTTCCAAAATCGATTTTCCAGATCCCACCCACGTAAAATCTGCTGGCCCGACTTAAATTTCGGCTTTACCCCCACCCCCAAAATTTTTTCTCAAGGTATATACTCCTCTGACCATAGGTGTAATTGGGGGGGGAGTTGGGGCCCCCTAGAAATATGTGGGCGCCCCAACCATGGTTTCCTTGGGGGGGGGGGGGTTGGGTGGTATCCCCCCAGAATTTTCGACCAACTTTACCCCCCCAGATTTTTTGACTTACCCTCCCCCAACTTTTGGCTACCCCCCCCCTAACCCTCCCAATGATTTTTGTTGGACCCAAAAAGTTAGCTAAATCTGGCCGAAAAATGGTAATTTTTTGAAAAATTTTTCTAAAATTTTGACCTAAAATCGCTTTAAAACGGTGCAAAAACACCTAAAACGTTAAAAACAAGCCTTATATTGATGAAAAATGGGCTAAATTACAAAAAATTTGACATGTTTTGGCCATTTTTCGAAATTTCTGAGGTTCGAATTCTCCAGACTCAAAGTTCCAGGGAAACTATGCCCAGAATTCGCGCCTGAAAATTGGCCAATAATTGGGTGCCCCACCCCAAATCCCCCCGTTACACCTATGACTCTGACCACAACCCCCAGCAAGAGGTTTGGGAACGGGTGATGGGTTTTCTCCAGGCCAAACAAATGGTGGGCAGGTGGAAGACCAACAGTGGGGAATAAAATGGACTAAAAATGCTAGAAAATGCTAAAAACTGTGTTTTCTAAGCATAGCATTCACAAATTACTTATATATCACCCCATTCACAAGTTACTTATCAACGCAGAGAGTCCAGAGAACAAAGAGGCAAACTGTTACTGGTTTCAAATTTCAAAACAATAAGGCTGGTTAGAACTTAGTGCACACCCAGTTGGACGCTTTAAACTTTTCTTAAGAAATTCATAATGGAGTTAAAGCTAACGTGAAACTTAGCTTTAAGAATTTCTTAAACTGCTAACAAACTTTCAAGAGTAGCTGTAAATGCTAAAAATCTAGTTTTAGTACCAAAATTGAGGATTTTGGACCAAAAATTTTTTGAAAATTTTTACCAAAAATCCTGAAAATTTGGCTCTTTCTAGGCACCCTAGGGTGAGTGGGGGAGCCAAAAAACCTGGGGGATGGGCCAAGTTGGAGGATCCCCTCTCCCGAAATGGATAAGTCCCGACCCTACCCTCAATTTTGGAAGCTGACCCCACCCCAAATGAACAAATCCCCACCCACCCAAATTTACCAGACTCCGCCCTCAAAATTTTGCCTCAGAATTAAAGAAATCGATATAAATGTTTTTACAAAAAATTCCAATTTTCTCGAATAAATGACGGTAAAGGGTTGAAGTAGAAGTAGTGCTGATTTTTAGTTGAAAATGCCGTGTTTTCACTCAAATCGTGGCTATTGAGCACGTGGGTGGGCCTTAAGCATTTTTCAATTTCAAAGAATGCTAAATTCCAACATCGAAAAATTTCTTTTTTCTGACTACGCTAGGGATTTTGTGTGTCATCTTTGTTCAATTCAACATACGTATATATATATACATGTTTTTAGAACGTCAACGACTTGTAGATCCAACCGCTGTTCCGATGTTCTAAACCATGATGCTTGATTGATTATGTCGCGTTCACTGGAGATCACAGTTATTTTAAGGGTTAAGTCTATGCTTTCTAAGCATAGTTCCTCCTGTCCAAAACTGCTTCGTCAGGTTGCAGTGTTACAGCAGCGACATTCGCATTATGCTCCGTGTGTCCGTCGTAATTTACTTCCGCAGTCTAAACTGTCAAGCGTGACTACGAATGCTAGTAAGTTTAGAACAGAGCATCATTGTTCTGGCGTCGATGTTAGCACAAAACTGTTAGTCCTGCGTGGTAAATCGTTGCCTCCACTATTAGTTCCCGTTTCCCTGCTGCGATATCAATGGAGACATTTTCGAACGTCGTCTGTTGTTTTCGACAAGGGACAAGCAAAATCAAAGGTGGAAGAAACACTCGAGTTGCTAAAAGCGGAACTTGATCGAGAAGCAAAAGAAGTTGAAAATCGCAAAAAGGAAGTACGTTGCTCGCTAGTTAATGTATATATATGTATACAGCAAGCTTAACAAAAAATCAAGGTTTGGTTTCTAAGCTCAGCTTTAAGCCACTCCATTTTCATTGCTCTGAGATCTACCAGTAAGTTGCGGTAGACGAAAGAGGTTGGACAAAAAATCAGTGGCAAATTGGATCCCAGAATGCAGCTAGCAACGTTTTCTCATTGGTTTTGGATAGAGCCCACGGAATATATAACGTATTCCGAACCCAAAACTGCTACCGTGCTTAAGGCAGGGGCGCACCCAGGATTTTGAAAAGGGAGAGGTCGAAATTGGAAAAATTGGCCACCACCTAAAAAATTTAGGCCATCCAAATTTTGTTAATTTTTAGGTTGCGCGTTATTGTACGCATTGTTAAAATTACAGTTATCATGTATTCATGCGTTATATATTCAAAAATCCTTGTTTAACAACAAAAATCGTCATCATCAGTGTCCACACCAGAAAAACTACGTTTTTACCTTAAAATGGCAGAAACAGAACCTTGTTAATAGAAATAATAGTGCCCGACAGTATTAATAATGAATTTTTAATGAAAATTATATATGTAGGAGCATACGAGTATATATATACATACATATATATATATATATATATATATATATATATATATATAGATAACCAATGAAAGAAGAAAATTAAAGTAATAGAAATTAGCATTTATTCTATGAAATCTTTATCATAGGGGTCGCGGTAGCGACCCCTATAATATGAGTGAAAATGGTCGAATGACCGTGTAAAACAAGGCTGCGCAGAAGCTGCACAGATTCCTGCGCAGATCCTGCGCAGATTATGTGCGCAAAAAATTGTACGTGTCGAGTTTAGTATGTGTGCGAAGTTTCATCCCCGTACCACTTTCCGTTAAAAAGTTATGCCAAAAATCGCTTACGAGAGTGATGTTTTTTTCCGGTTTCTCGCTTTTGATGTCTCATAAGGGGGTTTTGTAGCTTGAATAACTCCAGATAGAAATATTTTTACCTATAGAAACCTATATATATTCTTGTAGTAATAAATCAAAAAATAAAAAAATAAGCTAGTTTTTATGTCTCCCGGAGCCGGAAAATTTTTTGCTGGGTGCCAAAGTCGTCAAAAACGCTAAAATGGCCAAAAAGTATGCTTCCAAAGAAATCTTATCAAGTCAGATTGGGCTATATATGGGGTAATACTGACTATATGGTTAAACAGTACACATATCGGGGTCGTTCAAATGCTATATGATTTTCCGTCTCCTTGCGTAATTTTTCGGTACTGGCCGGCCAAAGTTGGTGAATTTTGGGTTGAACGTTGAACTGAAATTTTTCGCTTATTTTGCTACATGGGTGGCTCAAATTTTGCAGATACAAAGGTTTTCTGGGACGGAGAATCGATTCCCGCTATCAGTTTTGCTGCCCGAGTAACCCAAGTTGCTGGGTCGGTTCCACTTGACCGTCTGAGGGGTCAGGTCGGTAACCGCATCCCGGAGGTCCATAGTAGGCTTTACAAAGCCTCTCCAAACTTTGTCCATAGGGGTTTTCTGGTGCGCCCATCTCATACCCGGAGACCGTTTTTACGTCTGACCCACCCATCTTGCAGTGCTGGTACCACTTTGCCGTCTGGAGGGTCCGGTCGGTACCGACTTCCGGGAACATCATATAGGACTGTACATAGCCTCTCAAAACGTTGTCTATAGGGGTTTTCTGGTGCGCCCAGCTTATTCCTGGCATCCGTTTTGCCGTCTGACCCACCCATCTTGCTGTGCTGGTTCCACTTTGCCATCTGGAGGGTCAGGTCGGTGGGAGGTCATGGGTTCAAAAAATGAAAATTTTCAAAAGTGGTCAAATTTGGTACCAAATGAAAGCCCTGAGCGAGCTGAGCAACTTTTGTCATAGAACTGCATGCTCAAAGTGGCTGTAGAGTACTGTGGTGGGGTGGGGTGGGGACTTAGGCGATTTTCGGTCAAAAATGAAATTTTTCAAAAGTGGTCAAATTTGGTGCCAAATGAAAGCCCTGTGCGAGCTGAGCAACTTTTGTCATAGAACTGCATGCTCAAAGTGGCTGTAGAGTGCTGTGGTGGGGGTGGGGTGGGGGACTTGGCGATTTTCGGTCAAAAATGAAATTTTTCAAAAGTGGTCAAATTTGGTACAAAATGAAAGCCCTAAGCGAGCTGAACAACTTTTGTCATAGAACTGCATGCTCAAAGTGGCTGTAGAGTGCTGTGGTGGAGTGGGGTAGGACTTAGGCGATTTTCGGTCAAAAATGAAATTTTTCAAAAGTGGTCAAATTTAATACCAAATGAAAGCCCTAAGTGAGCTGAGCAACTTTTTTGTCATAGAACTGCATGCTCAAAGTGTTTGTGGAGTGCTGTGGTTGGCTTGCTTGCTACTGTTGAAAGATATCTATACATACCTTCAGGAGCATACATATATAAAATAATAGAAAAACAAGAACAAAAAGTGCTCCTTCGTCGCATGTAAAATACATATGAGTCTTCGTAGGCAGGTTGTACATAACAAAACTAGCCTGTAAAATACATATGAGTTCCGTAGGGAGGTTGTAAATTAAGGAAAACAAGTTGCAACCGCTTAACATATGAGCCTGTCCTACACACGAGGCTCATATTGGCGTCACAGTGCATTCCACATTGCAGTTTCTACTTCAGTCCATTTCTTCTGGGAGCAATACGTAACTGAAAAACGGGGCATA
>JASAND010026582.1:0-13060 GCA_030248195.1 Trissonchulus latispiculum
TCAACTTGTATTGTTCTATGTCAGCGAACAGGTTCTGCAGAAACGAGTCCCAAACTTATGACAATGGTTGTTCCCAATAACTGTTGGTTGTAGAGGCTTTGGGGAAATGGGTTAAAGTTAGATTACATTAACTAATTCAAAATTTAATGCAATAGATGTCTTTACAGTAAGGAATAAAGCCTGTCTCTACAGTAAGGAATAAAGCCAATGACAGGTTTTACTTTTTCAGGCCACTTCATATGTAGACAGACAGACTAATCTGCAAGCATGAAACGATGCCAAGGCCAAATAATACCGAAATTGAACAAAAGAAACGTAAACGATTTCACCTCTGCTGAAGGATGGGCGGTTTGCTTTGTCTCTAGAGAGTGATCCATACCCTCATAATGTTCAAGTTTCAAGTACAAGGTACAAGGTTCAAGTTGTGGCAATGCTGCATGTAACATAATGCTGGCGGAAACACCTTGTTTGGACTACATCCGACCAGTTCCTCCAACCGTATTGAACAGTGTTTAATACGTTTAGGCCATTTTACATAGAAGCAACTTGAAGCTGAGCGAAAAGTTCCGATTCCAGCGAGAAGACACTGTAACAGAAAGTTTATTTAATGTAACAGACAATCTGCCTTGCAGCACGTCAGTTCAATTTTGCGGTCTCTTAAAATTGTTATCAAGAAAACATTTCAGGTGTTTAAGATGCTGGTTCGGGTATTTGCAGCAAATTTTGAAAGACCGTAATTTACTGAATTCTTGGCATTCAAGGATAACTTTTATATCACCTTAAAGCTTTGAAGGTTGCTTATTACAACTGGGCAGAGTACAGCTGTCACATATCAACTGTTCGACTTGGACATGCGATAACAAGAAAACAATTTTTGAACATTTATTTTTAGAAGTGTGGAAAAGTTAAAGAAAACCAACCACTTCATGCTTTCCAGCAAATGTCATCCCGAGGGCTATTTTTTCTGAAATTGATTGTTCTAGTCAGGTCATGATTTTGAGAAAATATAAATTTTTTCTGACTTTCGTCAAAATTTTCAAGCATGGACGCGTATTTATCTGGAATGGGAAAACGAACCATGAAAAGTAGCCCTCGGCAATTCTCCAAAAAATGCATGTACAAAGTGTGTAATTGCTTGCATGGGTGGAGAGAAATCCGTGTTCGAAGCAATCTGGTTGCTATTTTCCAAATTTCCCATTTTCGTTGCTGTGCAAATGTTGAGATGCCGCAGGGAGCTCTCCATTTGCTAACTGTATAACATGTTTTATAGGAATACAAATACTTGACCAACGGACCAGCGCTGTTCACGCATAGCCGTAATTCGTTATTATTATCATTATTTGTATCATTACTTTTATTATCCTCAAATCATTATTGGGTTGCCGCTTTTTCACAAAAAGCCAACCCTTTGTGTTGGGTATGTCCGTTATTTATTATTTATTATTTCTTGCCGAATGTGTCCTCCTCTAACTTTGGATTGGCTGGACCGATCCGGCTGAAATTTTCAGGGGGAGTTGGGGGTGACCCAAAGTGCTCCCGGAAGCGCGGGCAGTTCGGTACTTCCCGGATTCCTGGAATGGCGAATCCCGGAATTTTTTAGAATGGTAAGGGGGGACCAAGGGAAACGAAAAATTTTTTGACTCCGATTTCTCTCAAAAGTTGGTCATAGGGTAATCTCACCACGCTGATTTCGAAACTGAAATCGAAATTCCCGGAAAATTTACGGATTTCGAGATATTGGACCCGGAAAATTCCGGATTTTGAAAAATTTTTCCGAAAGTGGTTGATATGGTACTCAAACGAAAGAGGTCGTCGAGGTGAACAACTTTCCTTCTTGCGACATTTTCCGGAAATGCGCCTAACGAAAGTTATGGCCGAAAAACTGAAAATCCGGGAATTCCCGAAAACCCGGATTTTGTTTGGACCAGAAAATTTTTTGTCTCCAACTTCTCTCAAAAGTTGGTCATAGACTAATTCGATGGCGCTGATTTCGAAGCTGAAATAGATATTTCCGGAAAATTTACGGATTTCGTGGTACTGGACACGGAAAAGTTCTTGTTTATAAGAGGAAAAATGACAGCGGCAACCCATTCATGCCAATTTGCTTGTTTGTTATTTTGCTGACAGAGTTATGCCGCCGATGTTTCTTACACTATTTCTTAATTTATTTTCTTTAATAATCATATTTTCATACGATCTAATGTTTACATCTTCACCTTATAAAAAATCATGCGAAAGCATTTCAAAGCATTTAACGCATTCTTCTACAAGTATTACAAATTTTATTATCCTAATTATTAATTAACAAGTTTGAATGAAATAACAACCTCTAATCCGATACTATGATGGAAATTGCACTGGAAGCAGTTTCAGCGAGGGTTCTAAAGTCTGACCAAAAAATGTAGAAAGCGAAATTGTTTTCTTTATATCTCAAAAACGCTTCAAGATACAAAGTATATATTTTCTGAACCGGAGAGATGAGATCTTTTTTTTCGCGAAAAAATTTTTTGAAATTTCCCGTGCGATTTCAAAGGGCGCCGCTGTTATATGTCCAGAAAGATCGGTACATGGTACTACTACGATTTTTTCAGGAAACTTCTCCCCTTGGATGAAAGCCCGACCCAGTAAATTTCAACTCTTTTGTTTGCAAATTGCGTGAGTTATTCCATTTTTTTAGATTTTTAAAATCCTTTGATCTTTGACGCTTTTTCGAATTTGACTGGCTACTACTCCTGACTCACTCAATGGAAAAATTTTTCGATTAGATTTTCAGGACCGTCTAGGCGTCAGCTTTTATCCGATATATGTGGTATTTCAAAATTTGAAAGTCGAGTTTTTTCGACAAATATCATCTTTTGACCCAAAATTTCGGCATAGCGATTCTAGCAAAAGTGAGTAAAAATAGCATAATCATAAAGTTCAATCTAAGATAAATCCAACGATATAAAGTTTTCCTGGCTACGACTTATATTGCGCCTTATATTTTTAAACAATTTCCCTTATTTCAGCTGGTTTTTGGTAGTTGACACTGGCTGAGGAAATCAAGGCGGCAACATCAAAGACAGCCAAAAACCAGCTGAAATAAGGGAAACGCGCAATTCAGAACGTAATGTATAAATACGGTAAAAATGCTTCACGTCTTCACGTCGGAAACCGCAACAATTTTTCTTTTGGCGAAGTGCAAGCCACATTTGAACCGCCTGAACTTACACTCTTCTTGGTAGTCAGGTTCGCGTTACATTCGTGAGGCCAAGTAGTGGTTGTCGATCCTTCTGCCCACTGGCTATGAAGAACTACAACTGGAGCAGAGAGCTCTACGATCTAAGATCTTCCCCTTTGTAAATTTACAGTCACTTAATTTATACAGAGCTTACCCAGGAAGAAGTTTGCGTTACAAATGTGCCTTCTGAAGAATTAGGACCCCAAATGCACCATGCCAAACAACCTTGCAAACCCGCAAACCCCGCAAAAGCAAATAATAAGGAATATTATATATGTTATACGATTAATTCTTTCAATTCTATGAAAGAAGTAGTCATAGTTCAAATATAAATAGAATAAAACGTCACAACCGATTTAAAATATATGATTAGAAGGTTCACAGTGTGTCAGTATATTCTATTTGGTTTAGTCTATGCTTTATTCTTCTTTGGACATAGTCCAATGGAACAAAAGTAGAATAGATGAAAGAAGGAAAGTGCTGAAGCTCCCAGAAACAAAGAGAGGGTACCGCCGAAGTTTGAAACAAAAGCTTCCAAAGAGTAGATGTAGTATTCCTTAATCATGGTGACTCTCGACGGTTCTTTGATGATGAATATACCCGCGAATTGGTTAGATCCAACTACCTTCTCGCGTCGGACGACAGTGCCAAAGTAGGTCCACACATTGCAACTGTACAGACACTTGTCGGCACATTCGTAGTATTGACCAGCGATCTTTTGAAACAGCATTTGGTAGTTTCCCCAACAGACATCAGTGAGAAGACATGTGCTCGTATCCGTGCCGACACAAGGCGTACAGTTGTAGTTTTGCCGAAATGCTTCATTTTCGCAGTTGGCCTTGCATTCTTCTCGGGTCATTTCGTTGGTACAGGGACGATTAGGCGTATTCAGTCGAATAGTGAGTACTGGCTGGATGACCACGTTTCCATACTCGGCCAGGTTGAAACTGAACGGTGTGTCGGAGCTTGATCTCACCGAGAGGCCTTTGTAGTCAGAACGAATGTAGACGTCGATGTAGCTTTGCGGAATTGTGTTGCTTTGAATGGAAAATTTCACCTGTAGTCGGTCTTCCCTTATTTCGCTAGGGTACTGGAGCTTTTCACCCAGGCCAGCACACGCCCCTTCCATATCATATCTAACCATGGTTACCTGATCCACGTCCCATTTGTGGGCAAAGTTCGAGTAGTGGACGTTGAACCGCTGCTCAGACACTTCTGTAACATTTCCCTCTATAGGCGGGAAGTAGTTATCCACTAGATCTTTCAGTGTACGAACCCCTGAAAATTTTGAAAGTTCACCAATTGCCTGCATATAGCCAACGCGATCGTTTACTGTATTTTCTACTTCAGAATCATTGACGGCTCGACGACGTCTGGTTCCAACACCACCGTTTTTAGCCTGAAGTGCATCAAGTACGCTTCCTGGAGCACTTTTCATTCCGAAGACTTGACTGGCCGCACCAAATCCTTCTTTGGTCCCTTTGTAGTCGATACCAGAGAAATTTTTTATCGTAGTGAATTTGATGCAAATCCAAGGCAGCGGATAGTGATCTAATTTGCCTGTAGTGTATTCCTGTGCAGTTGGGTTGCTCCTGTAGTACACGGTGTCTCGATACAGCTGAACACTCATCAGAAATATGGAGCCTAGCAGCAGGACGACCCAAAATATTCTAGTGAATATGGACTCTGCTGAGATCAGATCTCCAATGCCATGAATCGTCGTAGTGTCAGCAAACTTTTGAACTGTGCTGTTGGCCATTTGGTTGAACACTGGTCCTGTTTCTTGTCACCAGCTGCTTTAGCTAGAACCAGATTTCTCGAAAGCTATTAGGATAATTAGTAAAAGTTGACCCTTATCCTAATTAACTACCCTTATCTATCAGTACTGCCTTGATATGACAGTGCTTTCTGGGCTGCAGCTCATTACAACTTCCATGAAAGCATTCATCAACTTACATAAAGCAGCTTATTGTTATCATCAGTGAACAGGATCTGAGGAACAAGCACCAAATTTATGATAATGGTTGTTACCAATACTTGTTTGCTGCACAGGCTTTGGAGCAAATCGACTAAAATTAGATTACATTAACTAATTACGAATTTAATTACAATAGGTCCCCCTACAGTAAGATAATAAAATAAGTGGCAGCTTTGTCTATTCAGACCGTCGTTACCTGCAAGATATGTTGTAAAATACTAAATGCTCGATGCTACCTTCAGTGGAATTCAACTGGACCCCAATAACAGTGCAAGACTTCGAAGACTAGAGTGGAACACAAAGAAAATGAAAGGAAGAATACAATATTTACCCAGTTGTGTAGCTTTTTGTGGTTTGTTGTTTGTTGCATCCGCCTGTTTTTGAGCCCTTATTTATCGCAACTTATGGTTCAGCTGGACCAGACCCTACTTTCGAAGTGTCTTTACTGGTACCTGCCAGTATCAGTACTAGTTTATTGCCCCCAAATGTAAACAATTAACCGAGATGTAAGGGGCGGCCGCCTCCGGATGGAGCTGCCGCGGCACGTTTATCGCACAGATAACGATGGATAAGTCGCCATCCTTGTGAAACGCCTAGAATAATTGTGACTACATTTATTTGCTGTCAGTTAAACCCAGTAAATGATTAAAAATTAGTTCCGAGCTGGCACTGCTCCTAACCGGTGTAAGACCAATGGAGTAGGGCGTACAGAAAAATGCTAGATGGATCGGATCGGAGAGAAATTGGAAAATCGAAATAGAAATTGAGCCACGGTAAGAGGTGTTTATTGTAGGGCTTACTTTCGAGTTTATCTCTGCCGAAGACTCGAGGTATCTGCTATGCTTGGAAACAATAGTTTTAAAAAGCTTAGTGTTCGTTGACTTATCTATAGTTTGTAATAAAAGTAACAATACAAAATTATGCTCAAACTAAATCTCAGACTGCCAGATTTGTCTAGTCTACCTACCTACCGAAACAACAAATTCTAACACCCTAAACAGCAGTAACTTGGAGACCAAATTTAATTTTTAAAAAACCTAACTAAGACAATTTATAAAGAAAGGCATTTGGAAATTACCAAGGACAACAAAAGTTAAATTGTTACAAGAAATAATGGCATACAAGCACAGAGCGCGCAACTTACTAGTTACCCAAAAATTCCAGAGAAACACATGAAAATTCCCGGCGGATAGCACAGAAAATAATATAGAAAAAAGGGCTGACTTGGTCGTAGCGGCCAAGCCTGGGGACGGTTATAAATAGTCGAAGGGGACAATGAAGTCAATGAAGAAGCATAAAAAGACACAATAGAATCTCTAGGTCGACTAGCAGATACAGGGCCTAAGTATAGAAAACAAATACTGCGGAGGTAAATTACACGTAAAAAGATATAAAGGAGCTAATATAAAGCCCAAACACTCTCAAAGAAAGAAAAACTTAAAACTGACTACTTTTGATGCTTGCATCAGACCACCCCCCTAAGTAGCCAATCAGAAAAGACCTATTGATTTCGCAAGACTTTTAAATAGTTTTGATTCGTTATTGATGTTGACATAGGACAGGAGAAGTCTAGAAAATTCTGCAAGTTAACGGTGCCGTCTAGCGGCCAGACAAACTGAATAAAAGCCAGACAGACCAAATAAAATCACACCCTAAGACACACGTGAATTTCGCAAGCAAACACAAAATTTCCTAAAATAACTCATACACACACTTCTATTATAGAACACCCACCCATTACAATAACATGCTGGCGCAGTGTGATTACGAAGATGCCTGCAAAGGGGAAATCGAAGGTTTCGATGCCGAAGTTCAATGTTAGGATAGCTACGCCGAGCGCATGACCACTTACTTCATTGCAAATGACATTGACGATAAAGAGAAAAAGAAAATCACATTGAAATCAAACATTGGGGCCGCAACTTATCAGATATCGATAAATCTGGTTGCCCCCACAAGCCGACTAAAATAACTTTTTCAGAAGTTATGGATGCCCTCAACAGCCATTTCATCCCTCAGCCGTTGGTGATTGCCGAAACGTTCAAGTTCGACCAGCGAAATCAGTATATGTGCTGAGGAAACAGTGGCTTCCTACTTAGCCCAATTGCGCCACTTAGCAGAAAGGGGTGATTTCGTCAGCTCCTTAATCGGGACATCGGGATCGCTTTGTGGGTGGTTTGGTCAACAAGATAGTTCAACAACGACTTTTGGCTGAGAGAGACCTTCGTCATGACAGGGCTTTTCAGTTAGCCCAAGCCATGGAAGCAGCGGAGAAGGATCAGCTTCTCTCAAAGGTATTTCTCAAGGTTTTGTGTCATTGCTTAAAGGCAGATCACATAAACAAGAAAGCTACACCTCACGTACTGCAAATTCCGTTGAACAGAGTGCCGATTTTATGGCCTAAATGGACACATTGAAAGAGCCTGCGGGAAAAGATATGGCAGAGTAAAAGTTCTAAAAAAAGGAAAAGGCAGAAATCATTTGATAACAGAATATGAGGACGATGCTGAATTGCTGAAAGCTCCGACGGTGATGTTCTGTACGTTAATGCAGTAGCCGAAAACGAGGATAACTGTTTCAAACTACCATTTATCATCAATGGTACGAAGGTTACAATGCAAATAGACGCGGGCACCGACTGGAGTATAGGCAGTGAACAAGACTAGAAGAATATCTCCAGCAAAGTGCCACTACAAACCTGCAACCTGCCAGCTACGGACGTATGCAGGTGAGAGAGTTAAAGTTAAAGGCCAAGTTCAGGCAACTGTAGAGGTTAAAGGCCAGAAAGAGACACTTCCACTCCTACACTGTAAAAAAATTTCCTAGCTGTTATCTATTTTTTGATGACCACTGTTGTCATTCAAGAAAAATAGATAACAGTTATCAGATATGAAAGATATCAGCTAGCTATTATTTCTGGATTGAATGAAAATCTAGAAAATTAGATAACAGTTATCTAATATTGCTGGCTAATATCAATCTTTTTAATTTGGGCTTTAGTACTCCAACGGCAATTGCTAATCTGTAGTTATTAAACATTGCTGATAGTGGCAAAATTTTTTAGACTTAAAGTAAGTTAATTAGTTTAGATAGTAACCAATTTTAACAGTTTTAGGCGTTTTATGATGATAGCGGCAATAAGCAACATGGGCAGAGGATAGGTCGCTAAAATAGCTATGAAACTGCACTCAAAATTGTAAATTTAATTTTAACTGAAAGTAGAGTGGGCAAAGTTGCATCCGGGTCTAAAATTTCTAAGAAAAAGCACCTTGAACCCGAGCCAGTACAGAAACACAGTAGAATATAAAACGTCAGAAAGATAAGTGGCGCTTGGGTCATGCCATAGAAAGAAAGCCACGGGGACAGGAGCGTCGGAGGGACCCTCTGGCCGGCATGACCAGGTAAACAGACCAAAACCAATAAAAACCCAATCTCAAAAATTCTAGAACCCGGATGTCAGCTTCGTATATGACAATTCAGCGAAGGTGCGGAAGTTACCTCACGCTCAACTCAGAAGTGCGCAGAATCTCGGCTGGGTGGGTTCAGCGTGCCTAAACCTCGCAGGACTAACTCAATTCCATTCGGCTCTTCTACACAAAATTTTGCATAAGAGTATAGGAAGAAGATAGAGATATAATTACCAGGTGTTTAGCGCTAGAAAGGGGGCGAGCTTTAGATGGAGTCTTTAGAATAATAATTATATAAAATTAAAAACGGTTATGAAAGAACCCTTACCATGCTTAAGCATGTACAGAAATGGACCAACAGGGTACGAAAGAAGTCCCCAAGTACTCCGCAGATGCCAAAATTAATATTAATTTAAAAAAGGGGTAAGTTTGGAATTCTGAAGAAAAGAAGCGCGAAACACCGATAATTTAGAAATAAAGTTCCCTGTAGTAGCAGAAAAATTTCATAGATGAGCCTCCCAACCGCGCAGCAGGCCTTAATAGAAGTGGGGGCATATATTTCGGGTGCTACTTTGGCGCACTGGTCCAGGGTAACAAAACTGACATCTTAACTTACAAGAATAACCAAAACTTTGGGGCAGGAGAACCTTGGAGCAACCAAAAGATATACGTATAAGATGATTTTAAAACAAAAACGTGGCGGCTTGATGTAAGGGAGTTCCAAAGGGACAAGAATTACGATTTTTGAACCAAATTACTGGCTATGGCCTTCGGCCAGAAAGACTAGTAAGAACCCCAACATAGAATATCCGTTAGATAAAAAGCGAAAAGAATTGAAGAAAATTAAAAGAAATCCAAATTTTTAGTAAAATTTTTGGTTAAGACTTATGCATAAAACTATACAGAACACCCATAATATGACAAAATGGTTAAGGATTAAACGAAATACCATAAATTTAAATAAAATTTTAAAAGTTAGCTTCAAAGAGATAGTAGAAATAATTTTAAGGTAAGCTCCAAGAAAAGGTAAAACATTTTAGTAAGCTTCGAGAGAATAAAACTTTAGTTATAGCTCAAACAACAGTAATTATATATACCACAAAAATATACGTATGCATAAGTAAACAACAAAGAATCAATTAACAAATACATCATATAGCTATAAAGGCAATACACATTAATACAAAAATACGATAAAGTTCAACAATGGCAGTTTCTTTCTTCTTTGGTCATAAAAATAGAATATATATAAGCGAGGGGAAAGCGTCCATTTCGCATTTGGCATAAAATCAGAATATTGAGCAAGTCTTCGTTGTTGAAAATGTCATAATAGGAATCTTCATATAGAATGTCGTAATAGGGAAAGGCTTCATAATTAAACATTCATAAAAGGCAGTCAAAATAGAGGATGTCCAATTTGAGCAGAGCATCACTGGGTAAGTCAAAATTGAGCAATAAACAGTCACATCCAGGTAAGATCAAAGTCAGGTAAAGTCCAAATTAGGTGAAAGTGTCCCATCCAGGAGAATAGTCCATATGGGTCGCCCAGGGAAATGAACGACGAGAAAGGGGAGGGTAATTGCGAACCAATGTGAAGGGAAACGCATCCGCTGATAATAAGAAGAGTAAACATCTGCCGAAATTAGGATCAGGAATACACCGCCGTAAGCTTCATGATGGAAAAGAACCGTAAAAGTGGGGCACGAATTTTTTACTGTATACTCGTTACAAGAAATAATGGCATACAAGCACCGAGCGCGCAACTTACTAGTTACCCAAAAATTCCAGAGAAACACATGAAAATTCCAGGCGGATAGCACATAAAATATTATAGAAAAAAGGGCTGACTTGGTCGTAGCGGCCAAGCCTGGGGACGGTTATAAATAGTCGAAGGGGACAATGAAGTCAATGAAGAAGCATAAAAAGACACAATAAAATCTCTAGGTCGACTAGCAGATACAGGGCCTAAGTATAGAAAACAAATACTGCGGGGGTAAATTACACGTAAAAAGATAAAAAGGAGCTAATATAAAGCCCAAACACTCTCAAAGAAAGAAAAACTTAAAACTGACTACTTTTGATGCTTGCATCAGACCACCCCCCTAAGTAGCCAATCAGAAAAGACCTATTGATTTCGAAAGACTTTTAAATAGTTTTGATTCGTTATTGATGTTGAAAGAGAAAAAGAAAATCACATTGAAATCAAACATTGGGGCCGCAACTTATCAGATATCGATAAATCTGGTTGCCCCCACAAGCCGACTAAAATAACTTTTTCAGAAGTTATGGATGCCCTCAACAGCCATTTCATCCCTCAGCCGTTGGTGATTGCCGAAACGTTCAAGTTCGACCAGCGAAATCAGTATATGTGCTGAGGAAACAGTGGCTTCCTACTTAGCCCAATTGCGCCACTTAGCAGAAAGGGGTGATTTCGTCAGCTCCTTAATCGGGACATCGGGATCGCTTTGTGGGTGGTTTGGTCAACAAGATAGTTCAACAACGACTTTTGGCTGAGAGAGACCTTCGTCATGACAGGGCTTTTCAGTTAGCCCAAGCCATGGAAGCAGCGGAGAAAGGATCAGCTTCTCTCAAAGGTATTTCTCAAGGTTTTGTGTCATTGCTTAAAGGCAGATCACATAAACAAGAAAGCTACACCTCACGTAGACCAGGCGCGTAGCCAGGGGGGGGGAATGGGGGGAACTCCCCCCCGAAATTGTGTTGCCCCCCCAGGAATTTTTTCCTGCCATGTGTAAAACGCCCATTTTTCAAAAAATTTTCGCGCCTTCGGCGCGAAATCAGTGTGTTTTACCATTATAATGCGTGTTTCACACTAAAAAATGAGTACCAATTACCCTATTTGGTGCCTTCTTTGATAATCTTAGATTTGATTTTAAACAATATTACGGAAAATTCGTTGCGTAATCCTAGTTTTACGCAAAACAACTTTTACGCTTGACATATACAAAAATATAAAAGGAAAAACAGCATATATTTATTAACGAAAATGCAAGCATAAAATAAATACAGATTCGGCCGGTTGCACCAAATCTCACTAACATCTAATTAGACTAATCTGTAATTAAGTTCTAATTAAGGCCATTTTCCGTTGCACCAAATGGAAAGTTAGTTAGATTTTAATTCTAGTCAGGGGTAAGATTAACATTTGACTAACTTCTGACTAAAATCTGATTAAAATCTAACTAAAATCTAACTAAAGTCGTCATGTGACATAAGCTTGTACTTGATTTGCTAGAGCGCACCTGGGAAAAATGTAATGTGTGAGTTGTGATGAGTAATGTTTTAGTGAGTTTATTTGAATGTGAGATTTTAGTAAAGTGCATATGTTTATGTATGTGTGTGTTTGTGATAGCGTAACGTATGTGTATTTTAGGCATGTGTGTTGGACTAGTTTTTGTTTGTCTGGGGGATGTCTGATTTTAGTTGTTTGTTTGATGTCTGTCTGGCTAGATGGCGCTGTCTGCCTTTCTTCTAGAAAGGCCTAGAAGTTTCCCCTTCTATGTCAACACTTTCGACCAATCAAAATTCACCAAGTCTCTATTTCAACATCTCTTTCAAAATCCAGTCAGTCTTGTCTAAATTTTCTTAGCGTGCGGTTGGTTTTACTCTTTGTTCAGCCTAGCCTCTTTCACGTGTCCACCCTTTCCTGCTGGGACTTTTTGTAAGTTATTGATTATTTTCTTCTATTCTACTTTAGACTCAGAGGCGACCTCGTGGGTCAACCTAAATTTATTAGGGGTGTGTTATTGTGTTTTATTCTCTTTTAATTGGTAACTTATATTGCTGTTTATTTTAGAAAAGGGTTTACTATGTCGGGTCACATGGTTTAATCAGCCGCGACGGCTTAGGGAAATATTATTTGAGATAAGTAGTTTTTCAGACGGGTTTTAAACAATTGTTGGGGGTGAATCTATGTATGTAAACTGTCTTGTAACTATGCCTAAATTTTATTCATGTCCTGTTTGGATGTAGCTACTTCTTAGAGTTTATATTTGTTTGAATTCTCCCTGTTTTGTAAGTTCTATTGATAATTGTTCTGCTGTCAAAATTTCTTATACCAGTTTGTGTAACTTTTGGGAGTCGCTCCCCTTGCTTATGTTCTATTAAATGTGGTCTCAGTAGCTGAGCCATTAGGGTGTTTTTAGTTAGGTTTTGTGTAGAACTGTATATTCGGTAGGTAGTTTTTGAGTTGTTTCCAAGTTTAGGTAGGCTAATTATTTACTGAGCGTGTACTTAATTTTACTCAAAGTTCCTCCTATAGCTGATAGTTAGGCCCTTATTCGTCCCTTAGTAGGCCTTATTTATTTGTCAGTTAGTCATAATTATCCTTGGCGAGATCCTGCCCAGGTCGACTGGAACATAAGTCTCCTCCAGGTTCGTCGTTTCCATACGCGCACAGTTTCCACCCGTAAAGTTTGGTTGCCCATACACTTCCAA